>PVLC010009509.1:0-53895 GCA_004027655.1 Graphiurus murinus
AAAAAAATCTCTCTAGACACGATAAACACATGGATCTGTGTGAGGGGGAAGCTGATTTGTCATTTCAGAGGCCAGGGCGGCAGGTTGCACTCAGATTTAAACCATTTAAAATGAGGCCATGTCACAGGTTAGATTTTTGCCCACGAGCAGAGAAAAGGTCGTGGAAGTGGGAAAGGAAGTTTAGAATGGAGGTGCATTTAGCCTGGTCACCTCCAGCTTCTGCAGACTTGCTATTGTTAAGCAAATGTCACTACACCCCACAGAAGGGATGATTCATTGCCACTGCTAGAAAGGGGAGGACAGGGAGCAGGGAGATTTAAGCCCGAGATGTCTAGCCACTGTGTTCTCAATGAAGATGTTCCCAGTGGGTCAAATAAGAAAAGTTATTTGGGTTGTAACAGAAATGCAAAAGAACTACTATCAAGTCTAATTATTGACATTAATAGAATTGATGTGTATCAGAACATTCTAGTTATCGAAGGGTTCTTTTGAGCTACAGATAAACATCCCTGAACTTGGAGGGCCTTATGCTAAGTGGAATAAGCCAGACACAAAAAGGCAAATACTGCATGATCTCACTTATACAGAGAATCTAAAATAATCAGAATCAGAGAAACAGAGAGTAGAATGGTAATTGCCGAGGACTGAGGGAATGGGGAAGTGGGGAGATGTTAGTAAAAGGATGCAAACTTTCAATTATAAGGTGAATAAATACCAGAGATTCGATGAATGCCATGGTAGCTACAGTTAACAATACTGTATGGCATCTTGAAATTTACTGAGGGAGATTTCAAGTGTTCTCACTGAGAAAAAAAAAAAAGCAGAAATGCCTAAAAAATAAGTAAAATAAACCTTGGTGACATGCACGGCTTAGTCAAATTTCTTTGAGTCATATGTTATATTTGACAAAGCTGGATGGTTAAAATAAAAGCAGATTTAATTTGACTGTTTTCTACAGGTTCCCAGGAAAACAAGTCAGAAATTGATGCTTTTTACCAAAAGACAATGGAATGAAACCCTTCAGGGTTTGTCATTCATTTCCACAATTAGGTTGCACAAAGAAAGCCTGTTTCCCCTCCATCGGATCTTGTCCGCTGAGCACATGCCTGGCTTTGTTGTTGATGTTACAAACCACTGCTAATAGCGGATGGGAGTTATGGTGTAGGCTGTGTAACTCCCTGGGTTTGAAGCTTCCTCTGCTCCTGCACAATTGTGTGTTCCTCCCTTCTCTGAGCTCCTGTTTCCTCATCTGTAAAGTGGAGGTAATAGCACCTACCTCATAAGACCATTGTGAAGAGTAACTGATCTATGCCTACACAATATGCAGATGGCTTTCCAGTACTCAAAAAATATTGTCCACCTCTGCAGTGGTATTCTATGAGGCCAGTACCTAAGGAAGGGAGAGAGGCTGGGGACATGGCACCTGTACTTTACATTTCTGCACCCCAAATATTTACCACGGGTGATGGAGGATTGCAGTCTGCAAGTTTCTGCTGTATGTTTGTTGTAGAAAAGATTGTGAGCTGGTCATGCTATTAGCAACCAGGGGTTCACTTTAATAGGAGAATAGACTTCTGAAATAGTATATAAAGATATAGTCCAGATGGATACTTGGAGGGGGCAGGGACTATATCACACAATAATTGGTCCCGAGACAGAATTTCCACGTTGATGGGCTCTATCTGGTGTCTCAATAAGAAGACTTGATTTAACTTATTGATATTTTCCCTACCCAAAGAATCAGGCAATGTTTTAAAGAATATACAGACATAAAGGAAATTCCTACTTTTGCCAGACAGGACATTCCTTCTCTTAGAGGAATTGTCCACCCCATATCTGCTTTTTAAAGTATGACCCTGTCACCTTTTCTGACATTTGGCTGAAAAAGTGACCTTCCTTGGGCACAACTAACAGGACCGAATGGATCACTGAGCTACAAAAGCCCATCAGCTCATCCTTCCTGGGACTTAAGATTTCTAGAATATTCTAGATTTGGAATTGGACACTGAGACTTGAGAAGTGACCAAAAAAAAATGCTGACACATGACCAAGAGTTGATAGAAACAGATGACAGGTTGGGGGCTCCTGAGATGGAGACATGGCCGTTGGGCTCCTGAAAGCTACTTGCCTTTGGGTGTTTCGAGATACACAGAAACCTGCCACATCTTTCAATCAAACCCCGCTTTGCTCACTCTGGCTTGCCAAACTACTAGCAGCACTGAGAGGGTTACAAAACATCAACTCCCAATCTTATATTTCCCCGATGCGAATAATTTTGTTGAGGGAAATGGACCTTATCTTGTGTTGTCATTTTCTATCTTCTGAGGAGTGAAGGCAGCGAAACGGCAAGTGACTTCATCCAGGAGAGACCTGGGACACTGGGGAAAGGGATTTGGGAAGACGAGCCTGCCAAACCACCCAGCCATCGGAATTGCCGGTGAAAGTTTGGGGGCCAGAGAGAAGGCTTCGTAATTGGGATAGACCCAAAGAGCAGGCAGGAATCCAAGATCAGACAGCAAATGTCGAAAGGCCCTCTGGAAGAGGATTAAGGGAACAGGTAGCAGAGACTTTGAGCTATCAGTGAACCATATGATAAAGGAATTCACCATATGGTGCAGGAAGATAGCAGAGTGGATGGAAGTAAAGGGAAGTGCTTTTGTGTGTAGGATTATATAACGACGGCTAGTGTGTGTGTGTGCGTGTGCGCGTGTGTGAACACATACCACTAATGAGATTAAAATTAGGATAGACTCCCACAACTGAAGCTCAAAGACTTTTGAGAAGGCCTTAGTTACTGGTACAAACCAAACTACCTTTAATCTCCCCAGGCAATTTTCTTCCTGTCGAAATTCAGTGCCGCACACTTGAATCCAACAGAAGAAGCTACCGCCTGGGGTTTGGAGCTCTGGATTGTTCTCTGTGCTCATGGAGCATGCTAGTGAAGCACCAGGCTTCCAGAGAGACAAGACTGGAGGCTGCTGCTGGGATGCTGGTGAGGAAAGCTGGACTTTACGGAGCACACCAGGCCCGGTGCTGAGGACCACCATCCTTTCAGGGGCTTGTGAAAAAGCACTGCAATTTCTTTGAAAAATCACAGGGGGAAAAATGAACTTTAAGGTTGAATGATATGTTTTAATATATAATATTGACGTATTTGTCTTCAGACCGATGCAACCATAAGGTATAATTTTTAATTCTGTTTTGTGGAGGAAGGAGGGACTCGGAAAAGCCACTATACAGTTGTTGTAGCAGTTTTATAAATGCTATTTCAAAAAAAGAAAGAGAAAAAGAGAAGGGGAAGGAAAGAGGGATGGAGGAAGGAAAAAAGACTCACTGATTTGGGGAGATATATGGACCCCAAAGTGGAGAAGAATGCTGTTAGAGATGGGAAGAGGTAACTGGATTCACAAAACCAGATCTCAAGTCCTGGTCCTGCCTCTTCCTAACTGTGTGCTCCTAGGGAAGTCTCTCCACCCCCTGGCTTATAATTTTCATACAGGCATGATAGGGTTATGATCAGTAACAATTCTTGCAGCAATAATTAATATGATTTAATGCAGGCAAATCCACAGCACAGTTCCCAACAATTAGTAAGAGTCCAGTCAATATTGGGAACAATAAGGAGGGCGTGGGCAGAACTGGAGTGGGCGGGGAAGATGGTACAGTCAGTGGAGGTTAGACATGGAGGCTGAGAATGGAAAAGAAACCAGCTGAGGAAGGATTGCAAATCCTAGCAATGCCTCAAAGACTTGGAGGACCCTCAAGGCTGAAGGCTGGAGAGGAGGCCAGAAGGGCAGTGGCTGAAGGAGTGATGGCCACTCTCAGCGGCCCCCTCGGGAATCCCTGCAGATGATGCACAGTGCCACTGAGTATTTGCCCTCGGGCAGGTGATCTACAGACACAGAGCAATGAAGGGGAACCGAAAATCTGTAGCCCTCCCTCACACGGGCATATGATTTGTCTAACAGTAGCAGCTTACAGTCAAAATCAGGCATGCAAACTCTGCTTGGCATCCCGTGGGAGAAATGAGAAAACAGGAGGGAAAAATAGTTAAGCCCCTAGAACATACTGGTGACATGCGAGGTGATCTCTGTTGAGACTAGAAAGGCATGTGTCGAGCATGGAGCAATCGAGGGCTCCGATTCACACATCTCCAGGTCCAATCTGATCCACTAAATGACATCTACTAGTTTGTCGCTTTAGCAAGTGGTTCCAGCTTCCTGAATCCCATTCTCCCCGCCGAGAAAACGGGGATGGTAGTAGCCACGTGATAGAGTAAGTGTGAACTAACTCTTGCAAAGCACTTATAACAGAACATACTAGGTAACACCCTCCTCACCACCACCACCGTCACCAATAGAATGAGACATCCACCAGAGCAGATATTCTTCTCTGTTTTGTTCACAGTCATTTCTTCTGTATCTAGAAGAGGATACAGAAGGAAGTAGAAATAGCATGTCTGGGACATTGGGGATGCTCCATACAGGCTTCTTAAGTGAATGAACAGTTAATTATGCCTGTCAGTGGGCAGTTAGTACACAAATGGCATCTTCTAACCAGTAGGGTCTATGGATTCCAATTGTAGTTCAATTCCCTTCCCCTCCTGCCTGCCCTCTGCTCCCATAACCACGTCCCTAAGTCTCGTGCTCAGCTGAAATCACTGACAGGTGGTTCAGGAAGGTGCAGAGGGCAGGAGATTCACCCTGCAAAAGGGTGAGGAAGGGAGACACCCAGGCCCAGAGAAGCAGGTTGATCCTCTGCATCTGTTTAGAGTAAAGGATGGAGAAGGGAAGTCAAGATCACGGGAAAGATTTTTAAGGATGCAGGAAAGGTGAAACATGTTCCCCATCTAAAGAAAAGAGTATGGGGGAAAAGAAAGATCACAGACTTTCTGCAGCTTCCAAATATGCACAATTATTATAGCAAAAGAGTTCATGTTCTTTGAAATACAGTGGTAATAGAGGTGTCAAATCGTCCTGTGAGCATAAGAGTCTAAGACAGCCTTTTTCTTTCTTTCTTTTTTAAAACAAAGTGCATTACTGGTACTGGCAGTAGTACAGAGACAAAATTACTTTTCTTCTAATAAATTCTCCTAAAACACACTAAAATACATATATAACTGGTATGTCCAACCTTTGATTTCACATATACTATTGCTTAGTGCCAGGCTGAGAAAAAGAAAAGGAAGTCAACTAAAGTCAAATTTATTTATTTTTTTGTTTGTTTATTTTTGCGGTACTGAGGATTGAACCCGGGGCATTATACCTCTGAGTTACAACCTCACCCCTGTTTCATTTTGAAACAGAATCTCACGACATTGCTTAGGCCCTCATAAGTTGCTGAGGGTGGCCTCAAACCTGTGATCCTCCTATCTCAGCCTCCCAACTAGTGGGATAACAGGTGTGCGCCACCATGTCTGGCAACTAACGTCAATTTAAAGAAAAATATTTTCCTTAAAAAGAGACATGCATATGGTAAGAAAACAAACAAACAACAAAAAAAGAGCCAAGCATGGTGGTGCACGCTTGTAATCCCAGCATTCGGGAGGCTGAGACTGGAGGATCCGGGTTCGCGGCCAGCCTCAGCTACCTAGTGAGGCACTCCACAACTTAGTGAGACTCGGTTTCAAAATAAAGAATAAAAAAAAATAGGGCTGGGGGTATAGCTCGGAGGTAGAATGCCCCTGAGTTCAATCCCCAGTACCGCAAAAAAAAAGGTTAGGTGCATGAACGACGTTGGCCAAGGTCCGTAATCAACCCTGTGGTACAGACTGCAACCCTTGGGTGCCAGTCCCTTGGAGAATGGCACCCAAACGCTAGGCCCTCCAGACATCTTAGTGTGAAGTCACGACCAGGCCCTCCATGGACTCCATACTGACATTCAGACACTTAATATCATCAGCCTCTTGGGCCAGATTCCAGGAGAGCCATGCTCTAGAAGTTCACTTGTTTCTTCTTCCATCTCTCTGCTTTTGACTTTAGACCATCCTAGATGCATACGCTGAACAGGATGGGATTTTGAAAACAGATATCCATGCTACCTGGGCACCCCATTTCTAAGGCCTTCCTACTTTCTTCCTTTAATTTCATAAGCTGCTGGCTTCTTCCTACTTGATTTATTCCTGGCTCAGGCTTTGCTTCAGGAAAGGCAGCTCTAACACCTGCCATGTTCCATGATTTGAACACAAGGAAATGTCACGGAGAAGAGGCGCTTTGAGCTTTCTGTTTGTGGGGTGTGATAAATTGGGAGTTCTAAAGGGGAAAGTTAGAAGGTCTTTTGCGTCCTTGTGAAAAATGCCAATGAGAGAGAGCTGAGAAGCCGGGAGTATGGCTGAGACCACTTGCTTTCCACCAAAACTGCTCTCCCAGCCTCCCTTGCACTGAGGCGTGGCCACGTGACTGGCTTCTCTACCGCACGTGGGCAGGAGTGCTGGGGGCCACTTCCAGAACGAAGGCTCCTAAGAAGCAGCTTGTGCCTCCTCCTTACTCGCTTCCCCCCTCCACCCTCTCAACATAGAGAAAAACAAGTCCCCAGATTAATGGACCCATAGAAGACGGAAGGAACCTCATCTCTCAATCACCATCTGGAGAGAGTGGGCAGGGCCAGGAACACCCATCTTACATGGTTAGGTGAGTGAAAATGAGACTTCCATTGCCTCTGAGCCAGTGGACATTTGGGGGTCTAGGTGTTAACAGCCGTGGACTCTACCCTAATACAAGGAGCTTAGGTACCCTGATTGCCATATGTTTTGTTTTGGGGACTGAGGGTTAAATCCAGGGGCATTCTACCTCCAAGTTACACTCCCAGCCCTTTTTATTTATTTATTTATTTATTTATTTATTTATTTATTTATTTATTTATTTATTTATTTATTTATATTTTGAGACTGAGTTTCACTAAGTTGCCAAGACTAGCCTCAAACCTGCGATCCTCCCGACTCATCCTCCCAAGTACTGGGATTACACATGTAGGCCACCACGCCTGGCTTCAGGTGGGAGTCAGGAAGCAGGAAGCATTCCGAGGTTTTCACTTACTCCCTCCCCTCTTTGCACAGTTAACGTATCCTTTTGATAGAGTGCTGAGTGACTTTCTCATGAAAGTCTTCACTCACTTCAACTAGAGCAAAGTCTTCTCCTGCGGGCCCACGGCACATCACAGCTGCATTTTACATCTGCCAGTGTGTGTTTTGTTTTGTTTTGTTGGTTAATGTTTATACTCCCAATGTGTTTCAAAGTATGCATTTTTAAAAAAACTCACAGACTGCTGCACTTAAGATATGTGTATTTCCTTGTATGTAGATTTTACTTTGAAAGGATCAGAGTCCTGGTTCAATATGCAGACTGAAGAGTTTAGATGCAAAGTGTACTGAGGTTCACAAGTGGCTTTGAGTAAATGTGTTTAAAAGTGGGTTGAAGCTGAGCACAGTGGCACATGTCTGTAACCTCAGTACTTGTGAGGCTGAGGAGGATTGCAGGTTCAAGGCCAGCTTCAGTAACTTAGCTAGGTCCTGTTTCAAAATTTAAAAAGAGGGTTAAGGTAGAATGCCTCTAGGTTCAATCCCCAGTACCCTCAAAAAAGTGGACTAATGGAGGGATAAATACATGATAAAGAAAATATAATCAAAATTAATCGTAGAATCCAGGTGGTAGGTATTATAGATGCCCATTGTATAACTTTTTAAAATTTTTCTGCAAAAAATATTTTAGAGAGAAATTTAATTTTTTGTTAGAAATTTTTAATTTTAAAATTGTTTGAATTAAAACCTTAGTTTAAAAAATTTTAAATATTTTTTCAAAAGAAAATGTTGGAGGAAAAGTTCAATGAGAGCAGGGACTAGGGGTACATTACCCAAAGTCTTATTTTTCTTTGACATTATATCATGGAAGTTTTTCCATGATGATAGACAAACAGGTGTGTGTGTGTGTGTGTGTGTGTGTGTGTGTGTGTGTGTGTACACGTGAGAGTTTACTCTTGAATATACCTTGGATACACCATTATATATTCATCTTTCACCTTATTAATGAACATTTGGGCTATTTCCATTTTTTCTATTATCAGTTATGTTCCAGGAAATATCATTTTTCATCAATCTTTGCGCTTTTGGGCTTGAGCTTCTTTATGTTTGCAGCTCTCTGCCCCCCCAAAAACACACACCGAAGAGCTGCCTCTACCCCTCCCACCCCCGCAACCCCCAAAACACACACACTAGCACAGCACTCCTATCCAGAGGCAAGGTCAGGGATGCAAGAGAATAAGAAAGCCTCATCCCAACCTTCCAGCATCATTAAAAAAGAAAAGAAAAGTTCTAGACCATGCAAAGCATTACTATGAGCACATAAGAAGTCTCAGAAGACAAGTAATATAAGCACGAATTAAATATTTAATGGATGTTTATTATAGCCGCATTTGCAGATGAGAGGCGTCAAGTCTGCAGAGTACGGAGTCGCCCTGTGCTGTTTGCATCGTGGATGAGGCACCCTCTGTGTTTACTTCATAAAGTAAACTTGTCTAACCCAGCCGAACGCTGCCTATCTGCTTAATTTATCTATGTGCAGCCTAATTTTAATTCCAGCAATCCCTCGACAGCCACGGAGGTTAACTTGGCAGGTGTAGACTGGTAAAGCTGAAGCTAAAGGTTCAAAGAATCACACACACACACACACACACACACACACACACACAAATAAAATAAAATAAAGGGCTAAGGATGAAACTACAAAAAAGCAACACTAAATAATAAATGAATAATGCATTTGAGTGCTCTGTCAAAAAGTTCTAGAAAGCATCTATTTCTAGGTAAGCTACATGCCCAACAAGCCCTGCTCCGGTAAAATAGCAGATAGCTCTGCTGAAGAGCTGCCTCTACCTCCCCACTCAACCCCCAAAACACACACACTAGCACAGCACTCCTATCCAGAGGCAAGGGTCAGGGATGCAAGAGAATAAGAAAGCCTCATCCCAACCTTCCAGCATCATTAAATTTTTAATAAAATCCTTGGGTCATTCCCTAGCCACTCCCACAAATAATTACAGTGCTTACGAGCATGTATTTTTTTTTTTTCTGGGTCAGATCTGACACAGTGGGCCTGAGGGAGGAGAGGCATACACCCCAAAAGCTGGTCCCTTTCATTTTCAAAAGGGAGAATGCAAGCTACCACCACCCCATTCTTGTGTTTAGGGAGCTGGATCTATATGCCCAACCAGACTGTGCGCAGTGTTCAAAGTGGCCATTCAGATACAAAATCGCATGCATTTAAAACTGTGGTTGGCAGCACTGGAGCTGCAAAGGATAACTCCGTGTTTTGAAGGATCACAGAGGTGTTTGTTATTCTCTTTTGCTTGCATGACAGGCTGTTGTTTTCCTCTGTGATTTATTTGATGCTACATTCCCAGTCTGGAAGAGAACTCTCAATTATGATAACAGTTACCATGGAAACATATGATCTATTCTCTCTCGTTCCCTCACCGTTCCCCAATGATCCGTTCTCCCCCCCCCCGACTTTGTCTTCAACCCCCCACACCTACCCCAGCCCCCGCCACAGGGCCCTCTGGAACGTCCATCCCTCCCATCGAAAACTCTCCAACCTGTACTGTTAAGTGACCAAAAGCACGGGCACAGTACCCTCACTTTTGAGTTAACAAGGATGCGAACAAGATTGTTAAAATAAAGAGACTGGAAAGATGCAAATTGAATTAACAAAAGTTCACAGTCGGAGGCAGTAGCAGCGAGGGGGTCACAGGAAGATGTGACCCTGAGTGGGAGTGAGGCTTCTCAATGTTTATCCTTTTAACACAATTTTAATCATGAGCCATGTGAGCACCAGGCTTATTAAAAATATAAGTGAGGGGGAGAGGCATGAGGAATGACTACCAATGGTTACCAAGTTTCTTTTTTGGGTGATGAAAATGTTCCAAGTGTGATTGTGGCGACGGTTGCACAACTCTGTGAATATACTCAAAACTATAGGGTTGTACACTTCACATAGGTGCACTGTATGATATGTGAATTATATCTTACTGAAGCTGATTTAGTATATATGCATTTATAGATAAGAATATATAAGTAAAAATATATAATTAAATTAAATATGCACAAATAATACATATGTAATGTATGTAATATGCATAATACATAATTTTATATGTAAACACTATATATAACAATTATATATGGTATATATAATTTCACATATAAATTATAATTTTATTATATTATTATTTTTCTTTGATTCAGGATCTTGCAATGTTATGCAGGCTGGCTTCAAATGCTTGGTTTCAAGCGATCCTCCTGCCTCAGCCTCCTGAGTATCTGGGATTGCAGGTGTGCTCTATTGCACACCACTTAAAACTTTATTTTTTAAAGCTCCCCAATGGCCGGGCATGGTGGTGCATGTCTATAATCCCAGTACTTAGGAGGTTGAGACAGAAAGATCACAGGTTTGAGGCCAGCCTCAGCAATTTAGTGAGGCCCTCAGCAACTTAGAGAGATTGTTTCAAAATAAAATAATAAGAAGGGCTGGGGGTGTAGTTTGGAGGTAGAATGCCCCGGTTCAATCCCCAGCATGAAAATATGTGTGTGTGTGTGTGTGTGTGTGTGTGTGTGTGTGTGTGTATACATTAGGCCACCTTCTTTCCCATCATCAGGGAAACTCAAGATCTTTGAAATCTAAAAGCCTCCATTCTTCTGAACATCTTAAATATCTTTAAAAAAATTTTTTTTACAGTGCTAGGGATGGAACCCAGGGCCTTGTGCACGACAGGCAAGCATCCCCAGCTCTCCCCAGCTCTGAATTCCTCGCCTCACCCTCCTGCCTTTCGTTCCTAGCCCTCTAGCTGCCTTCTTCCCCAGCCCAGTCAGGATACTCTTCTCACTCACTTCCTGGGCACCCGCCGCACACCACACTCGGTGGGTCTGCGATGGCCATCTCTCTTCCCAGAATCCCTTGCTCCCATAATCTCCTGGTTCACTGATTCTGCTAATCTCCAACTTTAGGCTCAAACTCACTCCCTTCTTCATCCCTACAACCCAGCTGCTCAGAACTGCTGGACAAATCTGCACCATGGCAGGGACAGCTGCTGACCTCCTCCTCTCTAACCAGGCGGGCCTTGGAGCTGCTTGGCAATCCCATCGTGTCTCCTTACTCTCGACCCCGACTCCATGCTGAGGCCCTTCAAGCCTGGCGCCATCACTTCCGATCCTTTACTTAATCACAGCCGATCATCTTTTTATTCATGGGCAGAGGAAATGCTAGGCACTGAACACATCCAATCCACAGGCCCTGGAAAGTCAGTGGTGGCCAGGACACAGAAGATCTCTCTAAGCTTAGATCTTAGAAAGGGAAGAGGGATGAACCAATAAAGAAATAGGAGAGCCGGGTGTGGTGGCGCACGCTTGTAATCCCAGCATTCGGGAGGCTGAGGCCAGAGGATCCGGGTTAGCGGCCAGCCTCAGCTACCTAGTGAGGCACTCCGCAACTTAGTGAGACTCGGTTTCAAAATAAAGAATAAAAAAATAGGGCTGGGGGTATAGCTTGGAGGTAGAATGCCCCTGAGTTCAATCCCCGGTACCGCAAAAAAAATAAATAAATAAATAAAAATAAAGAAATAGGAGAAGTGTCATCCGGTGATGGCTTCCACGAGAAGATTAAATATAGCAGGGAATGTAGGAGTGGCTACTTTGAGTGGGTGGTCAGGGAGACCTCTCAGAAGTGACATCTGACTGGAGACGTGATTACAAGAAGGAGCCAGCTGCACAAAGACCAGAGGGAGGAGCATCTCGAAAGCTCAAAGGGAAAAAGGAGCTTTGGGTGTTTCTATAACCCAAGAGCCAGCCGCTGTCACCAAGACACAGTGGGTGATGGGGGAGAAGAAAAAGATGAAAGGAAGATGCCAGCCTCAGGTGTGTGTGTGTGTGCGTGTGTGTGTGTGTGCGTGTGTGTGTGTGTGTGTGTGTGTGTGTGCATGCGTTAGGGATCAAACCCAGGAGCATCCTACCTCTGAGCTACACCCCCAGCCCTTTTTGAATTTTATTGTTGTTGTTGTTGTTTTGAAACAGGGTCTCTTGAGGTTGCTGAGAGTTTCACTACATTGCTGAGGCTGTCCTCACACCTGCAACCTTCCTGTCTCAGCCTCTCGAGTACTGGGATTACAGGCATGCCCCGCCATGCCCAGCACGAGGGCCCAATTATAAAGGGCAATGTCAGCCATGAACATAGTAAAGAATTTATTCTAAATGAGACAGGAAGTCACTAAAGGACTGTAAGCAGAGGAGGACTTTAGCTTAATGTAAGTTTTCGGAAATGACTATGGCTGCTAAGCGGGAAGTAGATTGATTACAAGCAACAAGATTGAGAGCGGGAAACGAGCGAGGAGCCTCTGGGGTGGTCCGGGTGATGTGTGTTGTTTCGATCAAGGCCAGTAAAGATGGAGGCAAGTTAGCGACTGCAAGCTATGTCCTGGAGGAGCTGGCGGCATTCCCCAATGGAATGCACGTGGCAGGGCAGGGGCTGGGTCGGGGAGGGCAAAGGTGGAGGAAATAGGGAAATTCAAGCATAACTTCCAGGTTTCTGGCTGAAGATTCAGAGGCGGAGAAGAAATTTATGTACTCTGTACACCTAAGTTCACGGTACGAGATTTATACTAGATGTCTTTGTGCACACCGAGGGATTCGAAGACTCCAAGCAACACTAAACAAGTCGGGAATACTTATAACACAATCTCAGCTTGGGTGAAGCAGCGGCTCACGGGACCTGCAGAAGCATACAGATCGCTCTACGAGTCCCAGGGCCATGCTTCAACCGTGCTGCCGTTTGAAAGGAACTGCTTCCATTCTCGGCTGCCACGCTTTTCTTTTCCAAAAGACAGATTTGATCGTGTCACCGCTCTGCTTAAAAACTTCCAATGGCTCCCCACTGCACCGTGAGGTGAGTAAGATCCAAACTCCTCTTCGTAGCTCACAAGGCTTTGCGTGATCGGTTCCTGACCTCTGCGACCTCGCATCTCACGACCTCCATCTTCGTGTGTCACTGCGATCTTAGTTCCTTCCGATGGCACCTACGATGCACCAAGCTCTTCCTCACCCCAGGACCTTTGCACGTGTGGTTCTCCCTGCCAGGCACACTCTTTCCTACCTCTTTGAATGCATGGCTGGTTCATTCCTATCGCTGAGGTCCTGAGATAATCTTGAGTGGTCCTCCCTCGATTTGTTTGTGACGTTAGTACTCTATGCATCTCCTTTACAGCATTCATTACATAAAACCGTCACACAGAGCGATGTACATTTTCCTCCCTTCCCCACTGGACGCAAGCCCCGTGTGCACCCTCCTCGGTGGCGGATGCAGCCACCGAGTCACACCATACCTTGCCAAAGCTGCCTTTCCCCAGCACCATCAGGAAGTTGAAATCGGTCAGTTTCATCCGGTCCCTGTTGCCGTTGTTGTCGAATTTGGAGATGGTGTTGGTCGTCTTTTCTTCCGGAGTCTTGGTCCCCTGGCCAATCTTGGCCCTCTGGAGGAGGAAGCAGACAGAAAACATGGTTGGGGCTTGCAGATGGCCTGGTAGGAAGACACAGGTACAGGCTGGAAGCCCTGGTTCCTGCAGCTCACGCACCCACCCTGGGAAAAGCATGACCACACCTCTGCTATGCAAGCCGGGAACCTGGAGGCCACGCAGGGCACCGCCAGCTGTCACTGATTCCCCTCATGTGTCCTCCATCACCGGAACCATCAGTTCTTCCCGCCCAGGTGTCTCTAGAATTCACCTTTTTTCCCTCTCCACCGGCACCACCTGCCGCCATCTCTCACCTGGACGACCCGCGCTGGTCCCCCCACGCTGCTTCACACAGAGCCAGAGGGCGTTTCACACCCAACCAAGTTGCCTCCTGCCTCCCCTGCCTCAGTAGGGTCCCATTCGCTTTAGGATAAATATGGAGATCATTTTATTGGCCTATGAGACCAGGTCTTCCCTGGTGCTCTGGTTTGGATAGTGTCTCCCAAAGGCCCGTGAGTCAAAGGCTTCGTCCCAGGGTGGGGCTGCTGGGAGATGGCAGGACCTTTAAGGGGGGGGTGGGTACTGGGAGCTCTGTAGGTCATTGGGGTGTGCCCAGGAATAAGACTGTGGGATGCTAGCCCCTCCTCTTTCTCTTTTGCTTCCTGACCCTGAGGTGAGCAGTGTTCCCCACCATGCACTCCCCAACACTGTCGCCCAGAGCAATGAGTTTGCCCAATCTCAGAGGGGAACCCCCAAACTGAAAGCCAAAACAAATGCCTTCCTAAGTTTATTGTGCCAGGTGCTTTTTTAGTGACGGCAAGCTGACTACCACACTTGGCTCTCTGGCCTCTCCACTTCCAGGGTCCTTCTTCCCTGCAACCCAGCTCCATTCTTTCTTCACTCCCTGGACATTGCTATGATTCGAATCTAGAACGTCCCCCATTCCCGAGGCCCATGTGCTAAAGACTGGATCCTCAGCTTGGCATTACTGGGAGGTGGGGCCCAGCTGGGCCTGGTGGAGCACATCAGTAATGGCATTACTTGGGAGGCTGAGACAGGAGGAACACAGGTCTGAGGCCATCCTTAGCAATTTAGCAAGGCGCTCCGCAATCTAGTGAGATCCTGCTTCCAAACAAAAAATAAAAAGGAGCTGGGTATGGTGGCACATGCATGTCATCCCAGTACTTGGCAGGCTGAGACAGGAGGATCATAGGTTTAAGGTCAGCCTCAACAACTTAGTGAGGCCCTCAGTAACATAGGGAGACCTTGTTTCAAAAAATAGAAAAACACAAAACAAAAGGACTGGGAGTATAGATTGGAGGTAGAATGCCTCTGAATTCAATTCCCAATACCACATAAAATAGGGGGTTTGGAGGTGTAGCTTGGAGGTAGGATGTCCCGGAGTTCAAGTACTACAGTATTCTTAGTACCATCAAGAAAGAAAAAAAAAAAGAAATAAAGAAGACCCAATAGGGGTTTTAGGTCATAGAAGGTGTGCCCTCAAAAGGAATTGAGGGACACTGGTGTTTTCCTCTTTGTTTTGCTTTCAGCTGCCATGAGGTGAGGGCTTCTTATGCCAGCCATTCTCAACCCGATATACTTACTGCCTTGACACAGGCTCAAAGAGCAATAGGCCACTGACCATAACTGAAACCTCTGTGAGCCAAAACAAACCTTTCTCCTTTTTAAGCTTATTTATCTCGGGCATTTGTTTTAGTAACAGAAAGTTGAGAAGTACAACTATCCCAGGCTCCCCCAACCTTGGAGACTTTGCACCTGCTGCTCCTGCCTTAGGGATGGCTATTACCTGCCGTTCACCAACCGAGTTAGCCATGCTAACATGCTTCCCATGTGCACATCCTCGGGGAAGCCCTCTTGATTCTCTTTGCTCCCTTTATCTGCTTCCCTTCCTGTTAATATTGGACGATACCTACCCCATTGCTTCTTTCACTCTAAGAAACTAGAATGTGCAAGGGTAGGGAGAACATCTCATGCTCCACAATTTTTCTAATAACTAGTAAAGTTCCCTGCCAAATGTCTGTTGGTTACATGAATGAACACAGCCATGTTTGTCCTGGGTGCCGTGGGGGAGGGACCCCGCTGTGAGCTACAGAATGGTGGCTCAGTATGGCAGCAAACGCTTTGGAACAAGGAGGAAACAGGAGGCCAGCAGTGGGAGACCCACAGCCATGAAGACTTGGTTACAGGATTTGCTTCTAGGAGACAGAAAACCGCAGAGCTAAAAGCTCAAGTTAAAACCCTGACTCTGAGGCGGATCAGCTGTGTGGGCTCATATCATGCCCTGTCCAAACCTCCTCTGCCTTCCCATTTTCTCTCAGAGTAAAAGCCAAAGGCCACAGATGACCGGGCCCCTCTGCACCCTTGGACTTCAGCCTCTACCTCCTTGCTACTTCCACGCTGACGCTGACTTCCTCGCCTTCATCTGAATGCACTGAACAAGCTCATGCCCCAAGGCCTTTGCACTAGCTCGGAGAACACCTCCCCAGAGTCTCCTCACCTCTGACAGGAGAGCCCTTTCCTGATGATGACACATAAAACGGTTCCTAGCAACTTCCATCCCCCCTTACACATGTTATTTTCTCCATATCACTTGTTGCCATCCTATAAACCAGACATTTACTTGTTTCTTGGTTTATTATCTTTCCTTTCACACTACAACACAAGCTCTCTGAGGGCAAAGATTTGGTCTGTTCTGTTTAACATTCTCTCCCCTGGAACAGATCCTGGGACTTACTTGCTCTTGGTAAAAAAGGGCCTCAGCCCCTTTTTCAAGAAAGTGGAGATAACAACACAAAAGGATGTATCATAGGGTCCTTTGCACCATTCCTGACACAGAGAGGCTCAGTAAAAGGCAGCTATTATTATTATTATTGTTATTATTATTATATTATTATTATTATTATTACTATTATTATAGTATTATTCAGTTGTCTTTCTAAGACAAAGAAACAACAAAAATTTTCCGGGGGTTTTGAATGTCAGAGAAGATGGCTCATTCAATTGAGAACACTTCCTGAGTGCCTTCTTCATACATAGCAGGTATTGTTGTAGGTGCTGAGACTGTCCTGGGCGCAAAGCAGATGCATTCCAGCAGGAATCAGGCCCACACTGTGTCCAAAAGATATGTTGGAGTTATCCAGGGGAAGAAATCGGATTTGGCAACAGAAGCCAACTCCGATCAGAGAGCTTGCAAGACACATGGGAAGAAAGAAACACTGGCTCACCTGGCCAGAGCACGAAGCCCAAGGCAGATGTAGCATAGGACACGACCAAAGGCTGGAAAGACCTTGAAAGCCTCATCAAGGAATGTGGGCTGATTCTGAGCAGGACCCGCAGCTGCAGACAGGCTTTAAGCAAGGCCACGGTGCCACCAGGTTGCAGGTGGAGCAAAGGAACCCACCGAAGGGTAGGAGTTTGGAGACCAAGAGGAAGTGACTACAGCTATCATGGTAGGATGTGTTGGAACTTGAACTCCAGGGTCTTCAGTGTAGATGGGAGGAAGTAGGTGTATTTGGGACATGGGCTGATCACAGCTGGGAGTGAACTGGGCAAGGCAGAGGAGAGGTCAGTAATGACCAACAACTCGCCAGCTTCTGTGTTGAGCAAGCGGGAAGACGGTGGTTCTTCCTACTGAGCTGAGAAGTGGAGAGATTTGGAAGTGTGGGCAAGGGGGGAGGAAGAGATGACCAGGCTCACTTCAGACATGTGGAGATCCCTCTTCTCCCGTAATGGCTTAAAATGACAAGGTCGATTTCTTCCTTGCATATTACATGTTCTGTTGCTGTCATTCAGAATGAGCCACGGATAGCAAAGCATCTATTATTTCTTTTCTCTTTTTCTTATGATGGATGTTCTAAAATTTGGGGTGCAAGCCGGGCGTGGTGGCGCACGCTTGTAATCCCAGCATTCAGGAGGCTGAGACCGGAGGATCCGGGTTCGAGGCCAGCCTCAGCTACCTAGTGAGGCCCTCCGCAACTTAGTGAGACTCGGTTTCAAAATAAAGAATAAAAAATAGGGCTGGGGGTATAGCTCGAAGGTAGAATGCCCCTGAGTTCAATCCCCAGTACCGCAAAAAAAAAAAATTGGGGGTGCAGATGGTTGGTATGGTTTGGAGTGTCCCCCAGAAAAGCTCCTGTACTGGCACTGGCAATGATATTCAGAGGTGAAATCACTGAATCAGGGCTCTAATCTCATTGGTGGATTAATCCATTGATGAATTAATAATATGAATGACATACTGGGTGGTAACTATAGGTGGGTGTGTCTGGAGGAGGTGGGTGGCTGGGGGCATGACCTTGAAGACTGTATCTGTTGCTGATCTCTCTCTCTCTCTCTCTCTCTCTCTCTCTCTCTCTCTCTCTCTCTCTCTCTCTCTCTTTCCCCCTCCCTCTTCCTCTCTCTCTTGCTCCTCGCTCTGCTCTCCTCTCTCTGCTTCCAGCCACCATGAGTTGAGCAACTCTCCTCTGCCAAGCCCTACTACCGTACTGAAGCCTGCCAACCATGGACTGAAACTCTGAAACCATGAGCCAAATAAGTTTATCTTCCTCTTAAGTTGTTCTCATCAGATATTTTGGTCACAGTGATGAAAAAACAAATACAACAGTGAAATGCACAAATCTTAAGTGCACAGTTCTATGAATTTGGACAAAGGTAGACACTCACCTAACTACTACCCCAAATACCAAATAAGATACAGAATAAAATTTCCATCGCTCTCAGAATGTTCCTTGGAAATCCGCCCCCCCCCCCTCTTAAACAACAAGGGCAACCTCTGTTCTGGTTTCTATCCTCATAGGTCAGTTTTGACCATTCTTGAATTTCATTTAAATAGAATCAAAAAGGATCTACACTTTCCTATGGAGTTTCTCTCACTCATCAAAGTGTTCTTGAAATCCGTCGATGTTGTTGCATGGATCAGTACACTGTCTCTCTATGTTGCTGAATGTCACTCTTCATTGGTGATTATCCTTATGTTTACGAGCATTTGTGTTGTTTTTACTTTGGGGCTACTAAAAAACCTGCTATGAAAAAATACTTGATCAGTTTATTTTGTAGTAAGATATGTTGAGATTTAAGCGTCTCTGGGACAGCTAAGTGTAAATAACTCATAAGCAGTTGTATTTGTGGGTTTAGGGTTAAGAAAAGATATCTGAACTAGAGACAGAGATATCCAGGTTATAGACAAAGAGGGAGGATCATAAAAACCATGGGGTCATCTTATCTTCAATGAAGACCACACTTAAGACCCCAGGACAGAAGTAGTTTGGTTCTCTTGGGCTTCAATTCCTCCCTCTCTGGCCCCCAGGATTTTGCCCGGTCTGGCCTGACCCGCACCCATTCCCTCTCCCTCCCCAGCATTTATCACTAGCCTCCCACCTTCTTTGAATCCTGACTCTAAACTCATCAGATTGACACACTTGGATCTCTGGCTGTGAAGATCTCAGCCCTGCCTGCCCCGCCCCCAGTTCCCACACCAGCCTGAAGTGTGTGTGTCCACCTGAGGTCCCAGAGCACAGTCCCACCAAAACGAGAGGGTGGAGCTCACACTTTCCAATGACTAAATTTGACTTTGCTTAGCGAAACTGGAGAGGAGGTGGTTTTGTTTTGGGGGTGATTTTTTTTTTTTCTCTCTCTCTCTGTCCTTCAAGGAGCAACAAGTGGCTGGCAGCCTCACCCCTCAGCCCTGCAAGTTCCCTTCTCTCCTTGGCATCTGGGGCTGGCAGCCCTCTTCCTTCACTCCATCCCAGTTTGCTTTTGTGACTTTTCTCACAGGCGGGAGCTCTGGTTTAGATATGATTTGCATGTGCTCCCCAAAGGTTTCTGGGCTGGATGCTTGGACCCCGGTATGAAGTGAGATGTGGTAGGATCTTGAAGGGACGGTGCCTGGTGGAAGGTGACTAGGTCATTCGATGTTGTCCTTAGAAGGGAGTAGTAATGCTGGTTTTATGGAGTTAGTTCTCTCAAGAGCAGGTTGTTATAAGACAAAGCCATTCCATGTACTTGGTCCCTTCTGTGTGCATCCAGTTCCCATTCTGTTTCTTCACCATACTGAGACGTAGCCAAGGTGCTCCTCACCAGAGGTCAAATTGATGGGACTGTCCCTAATCTTGAACTTTCAAAATGGTGAACTAAAAAAAAACACCACACACACATACACACACACACACACACACACACACACACACACACACACACACACCCTCTTTTCTCTTTAAAGTACTAGCTTCAGGTATTTTGTTATAGCAACAGAAAACAGACTCACCCAGAAGTCTAAAAATGCCATTGGTATATTATATACAGTGTTTGTTCTTACTTTATTATTTAAACCAGTTGCCAACTGTTGAAAGTCAGGAGATGGCTTATAAAAACTCAGATCCCTAGCTTCTTTTGAAGTAGATCTAGCAATCCTGTATAACAAAGCTTTCCTATTATCTGCCTGACTCCTGAAAGTATTCAGGCTTATGACCCCAACACAAGGAGCTTTTAGAGGACAGGAACCTGTCACATGTCTATCTAAATATCCCAGGTTCCAAATAGCTTCATGCCCAGTAGATACCCCATCGAAGAGCAAACACAGTAAAATTTAGGCCCAAATTAAAATTGTTCTTTCTCCTGTTGGGTCCGATACACCTTCTGAAACAGAAGCCCACTAATGGTTGCCTTTCATGTCTGCAATTTGGAGCCCTAGAACTCAGTGCTCAAAGAGAAAGAAAATGGAGAGTGCTTCTGAGCAGAGAGCCAGGTCAGCTCCCGGAACGCTCTCTCCAGGGGACAGCGAAGAATCTGACTGGGATGACTAATGCCTGTGCAGGCTTAAACTATACTCCTCTGCAGCCTCAGCCCCTACGGGGAGCTGCACCGGCCTCCCAGCTGCCCAGCAGTGGAGGGAAAGGCCCCAGTAGGCTGGGGGGCCCTGTGCATTCTCCCCAGCTCCCCAGCAGGGGCGTCTTCTGAGCTTTATTTATTCCAAGAAGGAGTTGATAACAGCAGCAGCAGAGGCACATGATGTCTGGGTGCTTCTGATGTGCTGGAAACTCCAAATGCATGACCTCACGCCACCCTCACAGAACCTTACGAGGTGAGAAGTGTTCTAATCTACAGACCGCCAAGGTCCTAAGAGATGAGTGACTTGCCTACAGTCACCAGCAGCGACAGAGCTGGATGCACATCCAGGCAGCCTGGGCACAGATGCAGCCACGGCCCACTCCTCCCTGCAGCTGGGGCTGTGAACTGCAAACACCGGTGCCTCTCCATTTCGGGGCTGCAGGAGCAAGTGCAGGTCCACCAGCAGTGCACCTGAAAGAGCTGGTGACTGAATCCCCAGGGAAGCAGCCCTGAGCCAGCCACGGAAGGAAGCTATGCCTCGGCTTCCTGTGCCTTGGCCGGGAAACTGGAGCTCACATCCTGTGTAAACTCCCAGAGTTCTGCAGCAGGGTGGCCCGTGGTGCTAACATGCCTGACAATACAGCTGGTTCTCGGCATCAGCAGGTTCTGCATCTGCAGATCCAGCCAACTGTGGATCCAAAATAGTCAGAAAAAAAAAAATTCTGCCTGTACTAGACATGTACAGACTTTTTTCCTTGTCCTTATTTTGGAAATAATACAGTATAGCAACTATGTACATAGCAGTGCCATGGTATTCAATATTGCAAGTAATCTAGAGATGACTGGAAATATTTGGGAGAATGTGGAAGGGCTATTTGCAAATACAATTCCATTTTCTGTAAGGGAGCTCTGCATTCCTGGATTTCTTTACCTGTCTTGGAACCAATCCCATGCAGATACCAAGGGACCACTGTATTTATTTCCTTCTTCTTTCCTTTCTTTTCTTTATGTCTCTACTACCGTGTAGTGCTTCCAGGGATCAATTCCCAAATAAACTACTTGCACTTGAATCCTTATTATAGGGCATTTTTAGGAAAACTCAAGCCCAGGACAGTGACCAGCTCTGGGACCTTGGAAAATTACTGGGCCTCTCTGGGCCTCCATTTCCTTTTCTGCAAGAGAAAAATAAAATCGATAGTAGAACCTACCATCCGGGGTTGTTAAAGAGGATTGAATTAAGCGAGTTCATTGATGCAAAGCACTTAGAATAGTAACTGGCCCGTAGTAAGTACTTTGTTAAATAAATAAATTCTAAGGTTTTTGGAACCACATCTTGAGCTTCCCCCCCCACAAAAAAAAAAAAACAATTTCCCTTTCCTGGTCCATGACAGGCCCATGGTTGGATTGCAGCCTCCCAGACACAGCCAGCCCTGGTTGTGCAGTGCACTGCTGCTAACCGCACCAAGCTCACCCCACCATGAAATGCTATCACCCCAATTCCAGCAGCTCAGTGGCACTGTCACTCAGAATCCCTTCAGATAAGGGGCTTGAAAGTGATTTCTGAGTCATTCTGGGAGCTAATTGGTTATTGCACAGGGATTACATTTCGGCACGTTCAAGGTCAACCGACATTCCTCTGTGTGCCTGAGAACCATTTTTGGTCCATTGGAAACATTTTTTTTAATCAACAACTATGGTACGGAGCGATTATAATTCAGGCATAAACAAGCATTTGCAGGCTCTCGCTAGAAATAAAGGGACACATTTTGTCGCATGCAGATAAAACGGTCCTTTACTTCAAGCCAATTACCGGCCCAGACAAATGCTCTGTTCGTGTAGAAAATGTTTTCCTCGGTGTTCTGAAATGTCACCCCAGCTGCCCCAGCACTGAAGAAATCATTTTGCAAAAACGGAGACTTCATTTTATTCAAGAAAATAAATACCGGTTTGGGGGTTTTTTGTTTGTTTGTTTTTGTTTTTGTTTTACCCGCAGCCACACAATTTTAACACAGCGGCAAATGGACAGATACCACTTTGTCAGGAAGATGAGGGAAAGATGGAGAGACTTCTCTGCAAGATCTGCCTTTCTGTCTTGATTTTTATCAAAGCATCAGGTTCTCAGCTGTGCTGGTTGGGAGGGTCCTAATTCATTTGGCTTTGAGCAGCCTCTGCTGGAACGACCTTCAGTTATCAAGGTCAGTGCAGAATGACCGATAAGCTCAAGGCCCACGTGTTTATTCCAGGAAGGGAGACCCCACTGGGCGGGAACTGGCTGTGCAGGAGGCAAAGGCTCAAGAAAAGGGGCCCGGAGATACTCCAGCCTGGCCAAGGCTGCCACAGTCCTGCTGCTCTGGTCCTCAGCCACTTCCCCGGCCTAGCCCTGGACTCCCCCCTTGCCTCTCTGCTCTGCTCACTCTGGCCTCATTCATTCTCACACAGTTGCTATGGAACTCCTCACCACCGGGCCTTTGCACAAGCGGAGCTGAGTGGAATGATCCTTCCTCCCTCTACTTGGCTAATGTTCCTTGTAGTTTCCCCCATGACACCCTCCCTGTCTTTTGGACAAGGTTACCTTCCTTTTATATGTGCTCAAGATACTTGATCTCTTTCTCACAGAATTTAATACATACTTTTTAAACTTTTTTGTGTGATTGTTTAATGAATAACAATAATCATCCATCTCCTTTTAGCAATGCTATTTTATATGGTTGTTTTTTTTTTTCAGGGTGAGAAGAGCATCATTGCTTATCTAGAATTCATGGTTTCCTATCAGACTCAGTACATTAAGTTTGTATGAACAAAATAATGTGTTTTCCCTCCTGAAACTACTTTTAAAATCACTCAATATACATACAATGTGTGTACTCAAACCCATCTTCCCCTAAACATTTTATTGGTAAAGCTAGAAAGTGTTCTTCACATTCTCTTCAAATTCTAGACTCCCTCCAGCAAGCCTCACTGACTCCATCTCCAAACCAGAGCACAACTCTGTCCTCCTCCTTCACTCCCCATCACATCACCATCAGAATAACCTGGGCAGAATGAGCCCATTTCAAGAAAAATGTCTAAATCTGAATGTGAGGATAGGGAGGCAGGAACAAATTCACAAGACCAGGGATTGGTCCACTGGGATCTTGAAGCGTAAGTAGGAGTTTTCAGGGGGCTGGGACAATATTGCAAAGACTTCAAGTCATGAAAGGTCTTGGTAGAAACTGTAGCATGAGCTGGTTCCCATTGGTGGATGGAAGGAAGAAAGAAAGGAAGGGAGGGAGGGAGGGAAGGGAAGGGAGGAAGGAAGGAAGGAAGGAAGGAAGGAAGGAAGGAAGGAAGGAAGGACATGCTAGCTCACCTCGAATTTCTGCCGCAGTTCTTCATTGCCCTCGCTTCCTTCTGGTGGCACGGGCACATTGAAGTACTCGCCTTCCTCCTGGCTCAGTAGCTTGAACCTAAGGGGAGACATGGGGTCAGGACAAATCCCACAATTGTCTACTTGCTAGTATTTGTTGAGCAGGGCATGAGAAGGAGGCCTATAAAAAGCTCTACTTTAAAATATATTGCAGTGACACAAGCACATCCATGTGTATAGCAGCGCAGTTCACAAGAGCCAAACCATGGAACCAGCCTAGGTGTCCATCAACAGATGGATGCATTACAAATCTGTGATCTACACACACAATGGACTTCTACTCAGCAATAAAGAAGAACAAAATTATGTCACTTGCAGGAAAGTGGATGGACCTGGAGAACATTACGTTAAGTGAGATTAGCCAGTCGCAGAAAGTGAAGGGCCTTATGTTTTCTCTCATTTGTGGAAGCTAGGGAGTACAAGAGATACCATAGACAATGGAGGAGAAACCCCAGTTGAGGAGCGAGGGAGGGTCTAAGGGAGGGTGGTGGGGAAGGGGGAGGGAGACTTGACGAAGGAACCATTTCCATCGATGCTATGTGCATATAGGAAATTCTCAAAGCCAATCTCAACATCACACACAGCATCATATATGGGGAAGGGGAGGGAGAGGGATGGGAGCCGGGGAGAAGTTCACCACGTACTGTGTGCATATACGGCCCTATTACTCTGATCTACATTATAATGTGAAACTGCACTGCACCAATAAATATATATTTAAAAAATGGTGTTGAGGGTTTTTTGTTGTTGTTGGCTTTTGTGGTTTGATGTGTGTGTGTGTGTGTGTGTGTGTGTGTGTGTGTGTGTGTGTGTTCGTAGCCAAGCACACTATACATTTTCATAAGTATGAATTGTGCATCCCTAACCCAAAATTCGAAATCTAAAATGTCCCACTATCCCAAACTTTTTGCTCACTGACGTGATGCAGTAAGTGGAAATTTTCACACCATGAAACTTGGCTTCCTGCACAAATTTAATAAAAATATTCTATAAGATTACCTGTAAGCTATGTGTAGAAGGTGTATATGAAACATGAATTAATTTTGTGTTTAGGGTTGGGTCCCATTTCCCAGGTATCTCATTGTGTATATGAAAATATTCCAAAATCTGAAATTCTAGTCCCCAAGCATTTCAGATAAGGGATACTTGACTTGTAGTCCATGGCCATCATCTCTCTCTCCTCCTTCTTCTCTCTCTGTCATCATTATTAATAACATTAATATTCTTGTAATAAAAATGGTGGGTTCAGTTTGTTTCCAACTAGTCAGAGAATGAGAACAAGGGAGGAAAAGGGGCATTTGAGGCAGTAGGAAGGGCCAAAGACCCCAAACTCCTCATTCTCAATGATTCTTCCTAACTCAGATCTACAATTTTAATCAGATTTTTTTTTCTCCATTCACAAATCTTCTCAGGCAGCTTCCCAAAATAGGAGAATAGGTGACTCAAAACAGAGATGATAATTTAAGCCTCTACGCCTCCGCCTTTAATAGTCAATTCTCTTTCGCCAAATTCCCACTGAAATCACCAAAAGAAATACAAAAATAAGAGAACATCTGTATCTTTTCTGGAAAGCCATTAGGATACCATGCATGCAGCAGGGACTTCCAGGAATTTCTACAAATTAAAGTCACAGTAAGAGCCAAACTTTATCCATTCTGATGCCACCTCTGTGTACTTTGCTGAGTCTGCATATTATTTTGACTTAATGCTTTTCATTAAAACATGTTTTTAGAGTCAGGCGAGGTGGTGCATGCCTGTAATCCCAGTACTTGATAGGCTGAGACAGGAAGATCGCAGGTTTGCAGCCAATTTCAGCAACTTGGTGAGGCCCTCGGCAACTCAGAGAGACCATTTCAAAATAAAAAATAAAAATAGGGCTGAGGGTGCACCTCAGAGGTAGAATTTCCCTGGGTTCAATTCCTAGTACCATATATTTACACATAAACTAGAAAAGAAATATGCTTTTAAATAATAAATTAAATTTACCTTTTTTTTTTTTTTGGTACTGGGGATTGAACCCAGGTATATTCTACCTCCAAGCCATACCCCAGCTCTATTTTATTTTGAAACAGTGCCTTGTTAAGTAGCTGAGGGTCTTGTTAAGTTGATGAGACTGGCCTCAAACTTGTGATCCTCCTGTCTCAGCCTCTCAATGTATTGGGATTACAGGTATGGAGGAGGAGAAGGAGAAGGGGGGCAGGGAGAAGAAGAAAGACAAGCACATAGGCCATGTTCCTTGACTATAAAACACTGTAATATTCACTCATTCATTCATTCTTTGTGGTACTGGGGATTGAACCCAGGGACATTCTACCTCTAAGCTACACCCCCAGCCCTTCTTTTAATTTTAATTTTTTTATTTTGAAACAGGCTCTCGCTAAGTTGCTGAGACTGGCCTCAAACCCATGATCCTCCTGTCTCAGCCTCCCTGGTACTGAGATTGCAGGCATGCGACACCACGCCCAGGTTAGGACGCTATCACTTCACATTAATAATACAAATTTAAACAGAAATCTAATCGCAGATGTTAGAAAGCATGCTAAATAAAAGCAGGCTGGGAAGGAAATTGAAATCTCAACCACAGGCCTTGAGAAAGGAACAAAAGGCAGCACATGACAGGTGGAAACAGGCACTGAGGAATTAGCTGATCCCTCAACACACTTTCACAGTGTTTAAAGAGAGGGGGAGGGTCAGAGAGGCAAGACTCATTAGCAAAATATTCAGGGGACAGTCAAAGACAGCCACAAAGTAAACTTAGAGCAAGGGAGATCAGACAAAGATCCCAGAGCCGATTCCTCCAAGAAAAAATAAACAAGTAAAAGGGAAAATCAAGGGGAAAGAAAGGAGACCGTGTAAATAAACACAATTAGAAACAAAGGCGAGGATCTGCCAGCAGACCTAGGACGACGAGGAGCCTGGGGCAGGGGCTCACTCCTGGGATCTTTCCCAGCGGCTGGGGCGGTTCGTCACTTAAGGACAGGGACACGCCGTGAGAGTGTGTCCTGAGACATTTCCTCACTGTGTGAATACCATGGTGCCCTTACACAAGGCTACGCGGCCTAGTCCATCGCTCCTCCGCTACAAGCCTGCTCAGAGTCACTGCCCTGAATACCGTAGGTGACTGCAACACAAAAGTGACCACGATGTCTCCAGGTGACAGGAGATTTCCAGCTCCATTACAATCTTGTGACAGGATAGGACTACATAGCACGACAGAATAGCTGGAGGCACTCATTCCCTTCCAGATGGGGAAACTGAGGCTCAGAGAGGGCATTCAACTTACCCAAGGCCACACAGTGTTAAAAGAATCACTGGGACCAGAATCCAAATTTCTAGAATTTGGTATGTTTAGAGCCAAGGCAGCATGGTAGATTCTTTGACCCTATATCTAAAGAGGACCTTTTTTTTTAATCAGCAAAATGTGGAAGAGGATGCTTATTTTGTAAAAGTTCTCTCCCAACTCGACAAATGTCCCAAGGGGTCGAGAGAGTGTTGTAATCAGTCTGATGAAAGGCATAGCAGGGGCTGAGGAGGAGGAAGCACGAGAAGGGAAGTGAGACGCCTGAGGTCCCAGAGCATCACCGGGTAGGAGGGCCAGGTCAGTCCCTAGCTGTCCACCCTCGGGCCCTCTGCCTACCCCCCTGTCAGGAAACCGAATAGCATCTGTATAGACCTTGCCTCTGGCATCACTGAGCCTGGACCCGATCCTCAGCACCGTCACTCAGGAGCTGTGTGTCCCTAGTGCATTGCTTAACCACTCTGATTCTTGGCAATGAAGCTCTACCTAGGCCTGGGAGAATGAACCCATGGCCTCAGGGCACGTGTGATGCTCTGGACCTGCTCCTGAGTCCCTTATCCTTACACTATTTTTCCTCCCTACTCTCTGCTGACATTACCAACCCACTATTAAAATGTCATATATATGTATATATTTGCTTGAGTTAAATGTGCAGTGCCCATTAAGATTCTCTCAGCAAAACTGTTTTAAGTAGACAACTGTTTCTGTTGTCGTTTTGTTGGGTGGTGCTGAGGATTGAACCTAGGGGCCTTCTACCTCTGAGCTACACCCCCAGCCTTTTTTACTTTTTGCTTTGAAACCGGGTCTTGCTAGCTTGCTGAGAGTCTCGTTAAGTTGCTGAGGCTGGTCTCAAACCTGTGATCCTCCTGTCTCAGCCTCCCAAGCACTGGGATTATAGGCATGTGCTACCAGGCTCAGCTAGACAACGGTGTTAAGCACACCATTGTTTGAGTAGACCAGGCAGGCAGGCCCAAGAATAGGTCTGTGGTGCAAAGCCTGGACCCAGGGAACCCTGGGAAGGAGAAGGGACAGGAGGTAGGGGAGCAGGTGACACGGGACAGAGCCCGGGGGAGGAAAATGCCATCTGTCTGTGGCCACAGGGAGGGGAGATGGAGGACTGGAAGGCAGCACTCTGGATTCTCCCTGAAGACGACTCGGGGATGACGGGCCTTAGAGGTACTGACAACATCGGGACTGGCGGGGGCCTGGGGCTGGGACAAAGAGGTCACCGTGCGGAGGGACGTTGTGGTGGGAGACAAGGCCAGGTCCTATGATGGCCCCTCGATGCCCCAAAGCTAAGTGGGCCAGCCCTACCTCAGGGGACCCGGAGGGAAGGGTCTTCCATGGCAGGGAAGCCCAGAAGGTATCACATGGCAGCAGAGGGACTCTTCTCCTCTGTCTCTGTGAGGTCACAAAGCTGCATGAGATGGTGTAAGTCCATGAGAAAATCAAAAAGCCCTGTCTTTTCTGCATATCTGATTAGTGCTGTGTGAACGTTCAGCCTGGTGCCTGACTTCTCTATGGATAACAGTGCTATTGTTGTTGTTGTTGTTGTTGTTGTTGTTATTATTGTTATTATTATTACTATTATTGTTATTATTACTGTTATTGCATCCTCT
The DNA here is from genome assembly GCA_004027655.1 of Graphiurus murinus. Classification (NCBI taxonomy): domain Eukaryota; kingdom Metazoa; phylum Chordata; class Mammalia; order Rodentia; family Gliridae; genus Graphiurus; species Graphiurus murinus. Next base: position 28,658 of record PVLC010009509.1, read on the forward strand.
CGACTCTAACTTCGACCACCTGGGGATCATATATTCTTTCTCTTTCACCTCTCTAAATTTGACTTAAAGAGGAAGAAGCACCCAATCTGTGAGTCATTGAAGGTCTACTAGGCAAAGTCAAATCAGCCATATGTTAGGGAAAAAATATCCCAAACTTGGGACAGGATGGGGCTGGGGGGAGGGGGATGATTGTGTGACCTTTTAATGTCATGCTGGAACACTTTCTAATTAGGTATCTCCTTTCTCACAGTAATATTACTCTGTTTAGCTTATTATTCACAAGTCAGTTGGGTCCAGATGGCCTCCCTAGTCTGCAGAGAGAGATGTTAACTTTTAGAAAACTGAGGTAAAGCTGGGCGTGGTGGTGCATGCCAAGAATCCCAATACTTGGGAGGCTAAGACAAGAGGATTGCAGGTTCGAGGCTAGCCTCAGCAATTTAGTGAAATCCTGTCTCAAAATAAGAGAATAAACAGAGCTGGGGGTGTAGTTCAGAAGTGGAATGCCCCTGGATTCAATTCCAAGCACCACAGAAAAAGAGAGAGGGAGGGAGGGAGAGGGGAAGGGGGGGGTAAGGGATGAAGGAGGGAAGGAAAGAGCCTTTATTTTTCCTTTCAGTCTAGTAGATAAGATAACTCCAAAGGCTGTGATTCTATCACCATGTTTACCAGCCAGTTTTATATCTAACTTAGCCAGGTAATTTCAGCATTCTTTTTCTGTGAATTATCCAAATACCAGTTTCCTAAAATTTCTGTGGAATTAGCATTTACCCTACTGGTTTCTTCATCATTGAGCTAAGGAAAACCTCACAAAAGCTCATTATCTATTTGATGAGAATTATAGTCTTAACCATTTCTGAATTGTACTTTATTTAACAAGTTTCCTTTTTTTTTTTTTTTTTTTTTGGTAGTACTGGGGATTTTGTAGTACTGGGGATTGAACTCAGGAATGTTCTATTTCCAAGCTATATCCCCAGCCCTTCTTATGTTTTTATTTTTGTTTTGTTTTGTTTTGTTTTTTGTATTGAAACAGTGTCTCCTAAGTTGCCGAGGGCATCACTAAATTGTTGAGGCTGGTGGCCTCCAACCTGCAATCCTGCTGTCTCTGGCTCCCATGTACTGGGATTACAGGTGTGCGCCACCACACCCAGCTAAGCAGTTTCTCTTTTTCCTCCTATCTTTCTTTACTTTGGTGTATCTTCAGCTCCTATGCTCCTCACGACTCACGTCACACTAGCATTGATTTGTTATTTGTGTAATTTCTCGTTCAAGGTTTACCTTCACTCTACCCCACGCTACACACTAAGTTCCATGAGGACATATCCGTCTTCTACCTCGATGTATCCCTAGCAACTAGAACCTACTAGACACTCAACCTACTTGAATAAAAGCCTGTGATAAATAAGGAACAGGAACAAGGAAGTTACAAGGTGAGCAGAGGCAAGGATGTATGGTCCAGAAGAGACACTTTCTTTCCTGCTAAGCCACTTTGATTTTTTTTATTTTCCTTCACTTGGAACTAAAAAAGTTCCAGCTGAGATGATTCCGAAATGAGACCATTTATCTTAAAGAAATAAGAGCAGCCCCAATCAGCACTCTTCCCAAAGCAATGGTGCCAGGTTGGACTCTCTATTCTGACTCCTTTTCTCAGATAACTGTGAACTGCCCAGGGCAGACTGACCCAGCTTCTCCATTGAAGATATTGAGTGAAGATTTCCCCCCCCCATAGGAAAACAACAAAGCAAAAAATCTCCTAAAGAAAGGAGACATCTCAGCCAACCAGGGTGGGGCTTGGTAAACACTAAAAGAAGACTCATCTTATAAAGTCAAAATCTGACAGTATGTTGCTCAGATCTTTGGGGTAAACTATAAGAGCCACTTTAGTGCTCCTAGGGCTGGTCAAGTCCTATAATCCTGTTTAAGATGGGCAGATGTCATAAAACGAGGAGTGTTAGGACTGTGAGAAATAGAAAAAACATGTCTTAGCTTAGGTAACACATGTACCCAGTACTTAAGAGGCTGAGACAGGAGGATTCCAAGTTCAAGGCCAGCCTCAGCAATTTAGTGAGACTTGCCGAAACCTAGCAAGACCCTGTTTCAAAACCAAAAATAAAAAGGGCTGGGGGTGCAGAATGGAGCTTGAATGTTCCTGGGTTCAAACACAAAGAAGGAAGGGAGAAAGGAAGCAAGGGAGGGAGAGAGGGAAGGAAGTCTTGTCTATAGGGGGCAGGGGGCATTAACGATTCAACTGTTCTCAAGTGTTATCTTGTAGCCTCAGATTTTTAAAATACTGGCAACAAATTCTTCTTTTTTAGGTTTGAGCACTAAATAAGACATATCTATGAGACAGATCCAATCTACCCGCCATTGTCTGTGCTTTTGTGTTTCATTTTCAGGGAGAAAGGGAACACATGCTTGATTCATGTTCGACGGGCTAAACTACACTGTAGTTTCCAACGCAACATCTTTCTTACCAGCCGTCCACACTGGCTTTCTGCAGCTCAGATATCCCAAATGACAAAGACCCCATGAAGTCATTCCTGCTGGTCAGATCCCAATCCCAGATCTCTACGGACAGTCTTCTATCTTTGTCGGATTCTTTCAGCTGACTGCAAAAAAGAAAAAAAAAAGAGGAGAGAGAAGTCAGTGGAGGCTGCTGCAACTGCTCAGGTAGATGAAATGCACAATAGAACAAGCCCGGAAGTAGAAATTCTTAAATGTTCCAAGCCAGTGCAAGACAGGCAGGCAGTGGCCGTTCCCCAGGGGGTGGGAGCAGTTCCCGTTTGACAGCCTGTGGCTTAACCAGCCTGAGAACCGAGGCAAGCTCCAGCAGGAACCTTTCTACCTACTTCTGCTGTCTTCCATCTTAATAGGGTTTGCCGAGTTGGGAACTCCTACGGACAGCCGCCATGGGATGGCATACTTGGGTGTGTCTCTGGGTATATTCACACACAGGTCAGTTGAAGATGAGACTGAGAAGAGAGTCTTATTGGTGTCTCTCTGGGGAAACTGTGTCTTCTGAAGCATTGTCTTAAGACTTAGGGGGTTCCTAGTTTTAGTCTGAGGAAGGAGAGAGGAGATCCCCCCAAGGAATCATGCGTTCAACCTATGGCTAGAAGCGTGGCCTTAAAATCAGACTGCCTGAGGCTGAACTCCACTCCACCTTGGATTTGCTAGGGACACTTGGGGCAAATTCCTTATCTTCTACAAGCCCTATCTGTAAAATGGGAATGAAGCAAGTTAATGAAATTAGCCCCCTTATCTTGGACCTGTTACATACAGTATATGCTCAATAAATACTGGCAGTTGTAATTAACACCTCTTGGCACAGATGCATCACAAAAGGGATCCCAGATTCTCAGAGCCCTGGCTGGGGAAGCTCCTCAAGGGAGCTGACAGAGCTTTCCCAGTGGGCTGTGGACCCCGCATCATCCCTAAACTCAGCCCTAGAGAGGCGGTCACCACATCCCATAGGCTGAGTCTCACTGGTGGCCGAGACCCAGAGCTCCTCCCGCAATCTACCTTCACCCGGCCACCCCGGCCACAGGCATTCCCAACTCTACTCCTAAAAGAAGTTCCGATTTCTACTTGGCTCACAATACAAAAATGCACATGGAAGAGAAGACAAGGCAGAAGGGAGAGAGGGAAGGAAGAAGCAGAAGTTGAGAAAGGAACTCCCAAGTCCCTGTAGCCCAGGACCCCCCTCGCTTCACACTTACAATTTAAATGTCTCATTCCACTCGGGGTTCAGGGAGCACTTGATGGTTTTGGTCTTCTGCTTGCTCTCACTTTTGGGATCAGGAATCAGTTTGAGTTTTACGTAGGGATCTGACAAGCCATTGGGGTCCATGGGTACAAGGTTTTTAGCATCTCTTACTAAAAAAGAAAAAACAAACAAACAAACACAGTTTCAATGTTAGTCATTTTAAGCAAGAACCGGTGGTGTCTGTCTGTAGACTGTGTGGCATGGCCCTTGGCATTGCGTTTGTTTAATCGGAATGTTAATTTTATGAAGAACAACAGCTAAGAAGTGTATAAAGTATGTTAAGCCGAAGAGATGTAGATTCTGTTCTATATTGGCTAAAAATTTGTTTATGACTTTCCTATTGATCACCCCACATTGATTCCGAGATGCACTATTAAGTCTTTAAGCTTGTCTTCCGCAAAGCCCACCAGAAAGACTGGCTTCTTTCATTTAACACAATGTTCTCAAGGTCCATCATGTTACAGCATGTATTCTCCTCCTTTTCTTTACACATATTTTTATTGGTGCATTGTAGTCTCACATCATAATGTAGTTCGGAGTGACAGAAACATACATGCACATAGCACTTGGTGAGCTTCCCCCGGCTCCCTCCCCAGCACTCCTTTTTAAAGCTGAATAATATTCCATTGCATAGATATACCACAATTTGTTTATCCGTTCATCAGTTGATCAACATTTGGGTTATTTCTCCTTTTTGACTATTAGGAATAGGGCTGCTATGAACATGTGTGTACCCAGACACAAAAAGTCACATATTGTATGATTCCATTTATATAAAACATCCAGAGCAGACAAATCCATAGGGACACAGGGAAGGCTAGTTATAGCCACAGACTGGGGGTTGGAAGTTAGACTGCTTCGTGAGTATAGACTTTCCTTTAGGGGTGAAAAAATTGACTAGAACTAGATAGAGATGATGGTTACAGGACAGGATGACTGTATTAAGTACCACTGATCTGCATACTTTAAAATCGTTAAATGGCTAATTTCATGGGATATGAATTTTGTCTCAATTCAAACAAGTAAAAGCTACAAGAGTCAGAGTTGCCATCTAGACCAAGGCGTGCATCTTATCTGTGTGTGGCTCCTACCCAGCGCCCAGAGATGCCCTAAAAATATCAGCAACATGATAGCAAGGCTGCACCCTCAGTCAAGAGCATCCTAGAAGGTTAGAAGACCAGCTCAGGGAAGGAAAAGAAACGGAGCATCAGCGTGGAACTTGCAGATGGACGGCGAAGGACGTAGAATAAAACACCAGCCTTGAGGGACAGGAAGACGTCAATCAGGAGCCAATTCAAATGCCGCTAACATAGGTAGTCAAGGGAAGGGGATGATAAAATAAGAGTTGTAGCTGGGCATGGTGGTGTGTGACTGTAATCCCAGTACTTAGGAGGCTGAGATGGGAGGATCATAGGTTCGAGGCCAGCCTCAGCAACTTAATAAGACCCTGTTTCAAAATTAAAAAAAAAAAAATGAAATAGGGCAGGGGGTGTGGCTTAGAGGTAGAATGCCCCTGGGTTTAATCCCCAGTACCACCAAAAGAGAGAGAGGGAGAGGGAGAGGGAGAGGGAGAGGGAGAGAGAGAATACTTAAGGATATAGTGTTAACCATTTCACTTATGATTAAAAAAAAAAAAAACCAAGGTAATATATTTCATCTACAATGAATCAAACTATCTGGTAGAAGATGAATACATAATAGCACCTACCAGAAATGCAAAGATAATTCAATCTTGGGAAATCTAGTATTAATATATTCATCAATTTATATAGGTGAAAGGAGAAAACCGTAAGATCATTGCAGTTATCTGGCAATCGCAGGGAAACTTCTGATTAGGAGAAGGCTTATCTGAAATAACAGCACCGCGGTTCCTGATCAATGCAACCCCATTAAAGTCAGGAGTAAGACAAAGAGACACTCCTCTTAAGTGTTTTGCAAGAGCAATGAGACAATACACACAGGAGTTCTACAAGTTCCAGATGACAAGAAAAACGGATTTGAAGACAGAATGTTGGAAAGTGTGTGGGGGGGGGGGTAGTGCACCCCCCTCTCCCACTCCCGGAAACTTTGGCTTCCACCAATCCTAGTTATCTCCTATTGCACTTACACCCTAGAGCTCAGAATCCCAGAAATTATACTTGACAAGCTCGCTGCCTTATGCTGCTTTTTTATTTTGTCCAGTTCATCAACTCTATTGCCCCATTGCAATGAGTCTTCCCCACCAACCAGTCCATTGGACCTAAGACATCCTGCCTCCCCACCTCTTCTTGCCTTTGCTCCAGCCCCCCGGCTTAGACTTTAGGGGGGTTATAATTGCTTGCTTGAAAACACTCTCCACTCCCTTGTCTCTTTCTCTCCATCTTACTTATCTGACAAAACCCCAGCCCTTAATTTAAATACCTGCCCTTTATTTCCCTACACCCAAGCAGCTGCCCATTTCTGGGGAAGAGAGGGAGGAAGGAAGAGATGAATTTGCCTAAAATTATATAGATAGTAAAGGTTTGGGACTGAATAAATGAATTAGAAAAGAGCTGGGTGGCCGATCAGGATGCAAATTATAACTTATTCTGCACTGACAATTTTCTATACTCCAGCAATATGGCACTTTCTTCCGTTCATCCATAGGTCGAATTAATCCTCCATCTCAGCCTGCAAGTTACATTTATTCTTGTACCAAAAGCAAGAATTTTTCCTCTTTGGCCTTGATTCAGTTAAGGTCCACAGGCAGTGTCCTACTGTGTGCTAAGCATTCTGCTGGGCGCTGGGGATGCAAGGAACCACATAAGGTGTTCATCCTGTCCACAAGGAATATGTGAAAGCAAATTCATTAAAAGTACAGTTGATTTATTTTATTTTTTATTTTGTGTGTATGTGTGGTACGAGGGATTGAACCCAGGGACATTCTACCTCTGAGCTACACCCCCAGCCCTATTTTATTTTGAAACAGAGTCTCACTAAGTTGCTGAGACTGGGTGGGAACCTGTGATCTGCCTGTCTCAGCCTCCCAATTACTGGGATATTGGCCTGTACCACTATGCCCAGCTAGTCTAGTTGATTTCTAAGGAGACAATAGCCAGGTCACACAATATTGTGGACACAGAACTATAAGATGCTAGGTTAGGCATCTTACCTAGCAGTTGCTTCATGCATTTAAACCCCAATATCTTTTTTTTTTCTTAAATTGCATTTCTTTTTTCCTCTAAATTGAGTGATATTTTATTTATTTTTATTAATTGGTGCATTGTAATCATACATCTTTGTTAGGTACAAGCTGATAAAGGCATATATGCACACATTTCTCACTTAACCCCTTCCCCAATTCTCACCCCACTTCCTTTCCCTCCCTCCTTCTCAAGTTCAGTTTAGTGATTGACTTTGATATATTTGTGAAAGTACATCATTGCATTAGGATGTCTTCCCCCAACCCCACCCCATCCATCACCTTCAGTTAAGTCAACTTCTTTGCTTATCTAGGGTTTCTCCTTCTTCATCTGGAGTCCCTCTTATGCCCCATCTTCTCCCTAGCATCCACATATTGGGGAGAACATGTGCTTTTTTACCCTTTGTGACTGACTAATCTCACTTAATATAATGTTTTCCGGTTGCATCCATTTCTCTGCAAATAACATGATTTTGTTCTTCTTTATGGCTGAGTAAAATTCCATTGTGTACATATCCCATAGTTTTGTAATCCATTCATTTAACAAATGGTGTTGGCAAAACTGGTTAACCATATGCAGGAAAATGGAAATAAACCCCACTTTCTCGCCCTGCACAAGAGTCAACTCAAGATGGATCAAAGACCTGGAAGTTAGGTCAGATACCTTGCAGCTATTTGAAGAGGGCATAGGCCCAACACTTCAACACATAGGCACAGGTAAAAACTTTCTCAACAAGACCCCAAAAGCACAAGCAACTCAAAGGAAGATCAATACATGGGATTGCATTAAACTGAAGAGCTTCTGTGCAGCAAAGGAAACTATCAAGAACCTCACCAGAGAGCCCACAGAGTGGGAGAAAATTTTTGCCAGCTACTTTTCTGATAGAGGACTAATATCTAGGATATACAGAGAACTCAAGAAACTCACAGCTAAGAAAACAAATAACCCAATCAAAAAATGGGCAAAGGATCTAAATAGACACTTCAAAAAAGAAGAAATACAATGGCCAATAAATGTATGAGGAAATGTTCTACATCATTAGCAATCAGAGAGATGCAAATCAAAACTACCTTGAGATTTCACCTAACTCCAATCAGAATGGCAATCATCAAGAACACAAACAACAACAACTGCTGGCGAGGGTGTGGAGAAGTGGGAACTCTAATACACTGTGGTGGGATTGCAAATTAGTGCAACCACTTTGGAAAACAATATGGAGGATCCTCAGACGAATGGGAATGAACCTACCATATGATCCAGCAATACCACTTCTGGGTATCTACCCAAAAGAATGGAAACCAGACCATCAGACCGACGACGCATGTGTATCTATGTTTATAGCTGCACAATTCACAATTGCCAAACTATGGAAACAGCTAAGATGTCCAATGATAGATGAATGGATTAAACCCCAGAATCTTGATACTGAGGCAATAAAATGGGTTGCTACAAGAATAATACTGGATAAAGGATACATATGTTTAACTCAGAACCCCAGACCTAGTATACTAGCTATACTATTGCCATTTCACAGTTGTCATTTTGCAGGGTCCTCTTTCACTATATTTGTCTATGTTTATTATAAAAACTTAACCATTTCCAAGTGAATCAATATCAAACTCATGCTTTTTCTTCTTCAGAATACTACATCTGACCTTCCCATTTGAGCCCTTCCAGAAAAGTGCTACACAAACCCTAATGTGCAGAAGAATCACCAAAGGACTTATGAGATGGATTCCAGGGGCCACAGGTAGATGATGATTCCATAAGTCTGGAGCAAGAGCTACTCGTTTGCTTCTTTCTCTATTTCTATCTCTCTATCTCTCTTCCCTTCCTCTTCCCTCCACTCCCCACCCCCCTCTTCCTTCCTTCCTTGTACTGAGATTAAACCCAGGAAAGCTCTACCACTGAGCTATATCCCAGTCTTTTTTATTTTTTTCATTTTCAGACAGGGTCTCACTAAGCTGCCCAAGCTGGCCTGGAACTCGTAATACTCCTGCCTCAGCCTCATGAGTAGGCGGGATGACAGGGTGGCCACCACCCCCAGCTCGTTCATTTGCTTTTCTAACTAGTCTCCCCATGAGGCCCATGCTGCACGCTGAGTCACGCAGTTCTGTTGGACAATACTTTCTTAAGATACCCGTGCATTTTCCCCCAAGTACAACCCCCAACTGTTATTTTCTCTCATTTCTTGAGCCTTCCAAGGAAAATAGCATGTGCCAGTTTCCAGTCTGGGAATGACACTTCTATCACCCAGAGAGCTGAGTAAAAACATGATTTGAGACTCTGAAGTGCAAGAAACGTGTCTGTCTGTTTGATTGGCGACACGTATGCAAGGGGAAACAGCCCTTCTTTCCTCTCTCTCATCTTATGAATTGACACAGGAAGACAGTCATTGACAAACCATCTTCTAGAGTAAGTTCAGGACTTCCCAGCAATTTCAGTGCTCTTTCTGCAAGACAACAGTGTGCCATATACCAAAGGTGGCACATGCCTGTAATCCCAGTACTTGAGAGGCTGAGACAGGAGGCTAGCAGGTTCAAAGCCAGCCTCAGCAATTTAGCAAGGCTCTCAGCAACTTAGCAAGACCCCATTTCAAAATAAAAAAAATAAAATTGGACTGGAGGTAGAAGGCTCATGAGTTTCATCCCTAGTACTACAGAAAAAAAAAAAAAAAGAATACCCATTTCTTGGGTATGTCCCCTGCCCTGAGCCAAACAGTCCTCACTCTTACCTTTATAGACTTCTACTTCTGTCCATTTGCGTTTATCTGCTACCAAAGGGGCTAAGAACTGCTGGGGGGTGGAACGGAGGGGAATCAAGCCTGGCATCCATATCTCCATGAGCTTCTGCTACTGAAACCTCTGTGCCATGAGCAGCCGACAGAGGCTGAGGGCTGAGATCCAAAGCCCTGCACCTCCCACCGCTCTGCAAAGTGAACCCCCCGTTTCCCAGCAGCAAGAGAGCCGCCTGTGTATCGAGGAAGCAAATCCCTCTAGACCGCATTTGGCGAGACCAACTTTGATTTTTCTTGATAAATGTTTCTTTACTATCTCTGTTGAAACCCAGCCAGCCCAGATGGTACAAAACGCTTCACACAAATCAGAAATAGCAACCTTTCCGGCTGGTGGAAGTTTGCTAAACGTTCAGGAGAAAGATGCCCTGGTCTGAAGAGTACTACTTGCTGTGGACATGGAGCTGGGTGGGGGATCCAATCTGGCTGTCTCTATCAATTCAGAGCAAGTGAGACCTCCACGTTCTGGGGAAAGGGACCTAAGATGGTGGTGAATCCATAAAAAGATAGCACCAATGTCAATGATTTTCCTCAGAATTGCTTTTTGCCAAGAACTTCCCTGGTTTTTTTTCTTTCCCCAAAACACCTTGAAAAGGGCTGAATAAACTGTGGTGGTGTTTTATTGCCTTGACCCCGCAGTATGTGAATCAGGAGTGTTTCTTCATTAAAACTCCATTTGAAGCTGGGCCTGGTGGTGCACGACTGTAATCCCAGTTTTTGGGAGGCTGAGACAGGAGGATTTCAGGTTCATGGCCAGCTTCAGCAACTTAGTGGAACCCTGTTTCAAAATAAAAAAAAAATATTTTGGGGGTGTAACTCAGAGGTAGAACGTTCCTGGCTTCAATCCTCAGTACCAAAACAAAAACAAAAACATCGTGAGTCCTGGTGAGTCTTCAATTATGAGTTCTGAGGATTGTAATTCAAAGCCACAGTGGCTAGCATTGAGTTGGAGAATGTTTGCAAGGACAGAAGTGAGAACTAACTTGAGTGCCCATCGATGGGGGGAAGGAGTCCACAGACTACAGTGTGTTCACACCGTGAGCGGCTGTGCACATTCTGATAGCACTGGCTGTTTATGTGCGCAAACAGTTTGAAGAAAAAAGCAAGAGCAAGATAGATAATTACCACTTAATGCCTCTTTGCCTCTTTGTTTTTTAAAAGGTCTTAGCGGCTCAGTGAATAAAATCTGGGTCTGACATATTAGATAAGAGCTTTGGGTCAATGACAATGTCCCATGTCTTCATTTGGATAAGTGTTCTACGCACACGTAAGAGAATGTCCTTTTCCTTGAGAAATACATGCTGAAGTGTTTGAGTTTAATGGGAACTATGACCTCGGTTTATTCTCAGATGGTTCAGAAAAAAAAAATATATATATATATATATACATCAAAGAATGAAACCAAATGGGACATAATATAATTAGTCAATCAGGAAAAGAATATATAGAAACTCCCTGTACTATTCTTGACACGACTCTATAATTTCAAGATAACAAAAAAAAATTTTTTTAAAGGCCTCCAAATAGCCAGGCATGGTAGCTCATGCCTGTAATCCCAGTACTTGAGAGGCTGAGACAGAGGATCTCGGGTTCAAAGCCAGCCTCAGAAAATTACCAAGACCCTATTTCCAAATAAAAAATAAAATAGGGCTGGGGGTGTAGCTCAGAGGTAGAATGTCCCTGGGTGCAATCCCCAGCACACACACACACACACACACACACACACACACACACGCACACACACATACACCACACACATACACACACACACACACACACACACACCTCTAAATCTCCAAAAGAGAAGTACAATAAAACACAAGGTCATTTGTGAATGTAAATATACAGGAAAAAGTCTGGAAGGATATAACCAACATTGATTTTAAATAACAGTTACTTGTAGGAATAAGGTACAGGCTGTTTGCGGGGTTTGGGGCAGAAGGACTTTAACCTTATCTGTCACATTCTAAATGTCTTACAAAGAGAATGCATTCCTGTATTAATTGTTTTTATTAGATCTTAATAAAAACAATTCAGTTGTTCATTGTCAGCTTCTGGGATTCCAATCCCATCCTGTTCCCCCAAACGCTTCATAAAGCAATCGGATCTGCAAAACGACACTTCAGAATTTGTACTTTGAGTCACCAAACCCAGATAATGGGTCCATGCAAAATAACACAGAGACCCAGAATACAACACCAGTGGCCATATGCCCCAGGGACAAACCAGGGCTGTGGGGAGAGACTCGGAACAGCCGACACATTTCAGAGCCTATTTCCACTCTCCAGCCCTACCTCTCTCTGCTTATGGCAGATGGCTTACTGGGCCTTTGGTTAACCCCTTCTTACATCGGAAGCTTCCTTAGACTTTTGCTCTACAATCTAGGTTGGAGGCTCTTGGTCCCTGTTTACTGATTACTTCTAACCCTCCTCAGGGTTCCTAACCCCAGGTTTCTCTGATGCTGTGGCTTTCATGAACCCTAGAATCTCTGAGTCCCCTTCTGCATCCCTTTAACTGGCCATCCCGTGTGTTCTCATCTGATGGGCTTGGATGAGAAAGCATGGAGACTTGGGGTCTCTGGGCAGCCCCCCGCATGCTGCATTTGAGTCATCCAGAGCACGTCCGGGCCTCACAAGCTCCAGCACAGCTGGCTTCCCATCACTGCCGGAGAGGTACAGTTCTCACACATCTAATGACCCGTGTTGAGACAGACTTCCAGCTGGGACCGCCGCTGTGTCTGTCGAGAGGAGAACCTGTCAGGCTGCAGCAAGTGGGACAGTGGTGGGGGGCTAGGGGGGTGATCGAAAAGGAAATTAGCAAGGGCTGAAGCCAGCCAGACCTGGGTTGAAAGTCTGTCTCTGCACTGACTCTTGTTAACTGGGTGTTCTTAACTCAGAAGGTGTCTCTGAGCCTCAGTTTCCCTGTCTCCAAAATTCTGATAAAACTATGGCCAACTCAGAGAGGCTACTGGATAAGAGCTGGGGTGGCAGTACATCCTGGGCAATGGGGGAGTCTCAGTGTATATCTGCTGTCTTTTTGCTTTCAAAAGAGTCCACGTTTTGACAATATATGGCCACCCTGAATGCAAAGGACAATGAGGTTAAAGTAGAATGTAAAAGCGTGGGGCAGAAGTCCAGAAATGCTGGTGTCCTTTCTCCTTTGGGAGAACTTAGACCAAATCCTAGAACAAAAATGGATAGTGATCAAGACGAATTTCAGGGCTAAAAGAGTATCCCTTTAATGTGATTTTCATATAAATGAATCTTGGAGGAGGTAGCACAGGGATGATGGATGGCCTGAGGCTGGATGTAATAAATCCACCGCTTATTATTAGGAGCTGCTTTTTCTATGGCAATCTAGATACTTGGAGTTTTACCCAGAATGGTGTCTATGCTGAACCCCCAAGTAATAGTTTCTTTCTTTCTTTCTTTCTTTTTTTTAGTTTTGATTGGCAGATCATAATTGCACATCTTTATGGGGTGCAGGGTTTTATTTTTGTATACATTGTGGATTGGTCAATTCAAGATACTTAGGTTATCCATCATTATCAAACATGGGTAGTTTCTTTCTGATGAGAATATTCAAATTCCTCTCTTTGAGCTATTTTGGATTACTTTATCTTCTCTTTACACCATTAAAAAAACCCAACTCATCAACTGTTTCTTTGCCTCTGGTCCATCCGGGCAATCAGTCAATCAGGAAAAGAGGATATAGAAATTTGTACTATTCTTAGCCGGGTGTGGTGGTGCACACTTGTAATCCCAGCATTCGGGAGGCTGAGGCCAGAGAATCCGGGTTCGCGGCCAGCCTCAGCTATCTAGTGAGGCACTCTGCAACTTAGTGAGACTCTGTTTCAAAATAAAGAATAAAAAAATAGGGCTGGGGGTATAGCTCGGAGGTAGAATGCCCCTGAGTTCAATCCTCAGTACCACAAAAAAAAAAAAAAAAAAAAAAAAAGAAATTTGTACTATTCTTGACACTCCTCTATAATTTTGAGATTATGCCAAAATAATTTTTTTGAGGCCTTCAAAGTCAGGCCTGGTGGTGCACGCCTGTAATCCCAGTACTTGGGAGGCTGAGACAAGAGGATCACGGTTTGAGGATAGCCTCAGCAACTTAGTGAGACTCTTATCAACCTAGCGAGACCTTATTTCAAAATAAAAATAAAATAGGGCTGGAGGTGTAGTTCAGAGGTAGAATGCCCCTGGGTCCAACCCCCAGTGCCAACTAAAATAAAATAAAATGCCTCCAAGTCTCCCAACGGTACAATGATTCTGTGTCCGAGGTCCATACAGAGAATCCCTTTGACGGCGCTAGTCAAGAGCATAAAGGTCTTTCCATCTTTCCAACAACATCCTCCCAGCATGCCTCCTCCATCGGCAGTGTCCCTCCAGGAAGCGGCACACAGGGGCTCCGTGTCACCGTGCTCATGGGCTCCTGCCACAACTCAGCCCTCTGCTGCTTGTCACCCTACTGGGGGGCCCCAAGTCCACTCCCGCTCCCTAGAGAAGCAACTTCAAGATTTCCATTCCCAAGGCTCCCTTCCCCATCTCGTTCATTGGGTGATCTTCCCTATTACACATTTTTTATCATCAATGTCTACTATTGTTTTCACCAGATAACGTAAGCTGAGCAATTTCTGGGGACCCTTTGTGGGTAATTTAACAAAGTCTTCCTAGTCAGCAAACATACCCCCAAGTCTGTGAATACTAGGAAAGAAGGCAATTCTCTTATTGAAGGATTCAGGTCTCAAGATAAGAGGTATTTGATACCTTAATACTAGTATTTGATACTCACTTATATAATTATGTAAGTTATCTATGTTCACATTATTAACCTGTTTTATCTGCCAAAGATGATAGATAGAGTGTTTCTTGGTACTTGGGATTGAACCAAGGGATATTCTACCCCTGAGCTACATCCCAACCCTTTTTATTTTATTTTGGACACGGTCTCTCTAGGTTGCTGAGAATCTCCTATATTGCTGAGGCTGTCCTTGATCATCCTGTCTCAGCCTGGAAAATACTGGGATCACAAGTGTGCATCGCCATGCCTGGGTCATTGTGTGTTTTTAAAACCCTCCTGTGATAATATTTATGAAAATTTTCTCCTTTTACTTCTAGTCATTTTTGCTTTAGGTTTTTTGACTCGAGGTATTAACTTCTTTTTATTCTTAGATGTTACCTTTCATAATTAAAAATTCTTTTCATACACCTATCTGCCATGAGCTCTGCCTTGCTTTCTTACTTTCTCTGCCAACATCTGAAAGCTGTTTACCCACAAATGCCTCCTGTTCTCTCCGTCTATCACTTCCTTCGTGATTATATTCACTTCTTTGTCCCTTTTTCTTGTCATCTGGGAGCAATCCTTAGGGTAGCTTCCATATTGCTTATTACATTTTCTGCAGCAGATATTCTTCTATTTACTGTTTCTATGCATTTTCTCTCATTTTGTGTCTTCAATTACTTTTTAGTGTCATAACAAGACACTCCTCTTGCTTCTGCCCTGATGTCTTCCTCTCAACCAGCTTCTTTCTCATTGCAGACCACTGCCTTCCCCTTTCTTTGCAAGTATGTGTGTTTTATCTGTTTACTTTCTGCTTATAGCATTTATTTTTTTAAATTAGCATGCAGTATAATAGACTTCCGGGATATCATCCAGTGAATTTTAACACACATATAGATTCATGGAACTAACACAAAATCAGGACACAAAACAGTCCCATCAACCCCAGAAAATCCCTCATACTCCTCTGCAGTCACATCATAGCGCTCACCCAGGCTAGCCCTGGGAAACCACTGATCTACTTCCCATTATGGTAGTTTTATTTTCTCAAGAATCAAATAAAATGGAGTAATGCAATATGAAACCTTTCAATATTGGCTTCTCTCACCCAGCATAATGCTTTTGAGAGTCATCCAAGTTGTGTGTATGAATTCCTTTTTATTGCAGAGTAGTATTCTACTGTATGGATATACCACAGTGTCTGTCCTCACCTGTTAAAGATATCTAGGTGGTCTCCATATTTGATGATTAAAAGTAGAGCTGATATAAATAGTAATAGGTTTTTGTGTGAAAATAAAGTTTCATTTTACTATAGTGAATAAATCCATAGATGTGAGCCATAGGGTAAGTTTATGTTTAACCTTATATGAAATAGAAAACTTTTCCAGAATGACTATACCATTTTGCATTCCTCCCAATGATGAATGGCAATTGCCTTTGTTCTGCATCCTTGCCAATGCATCATATCAACAGTATTTATTAAAATAATCATATCATCATTTTAGCTATTCTAATAGGTGTGTAATGGTATCTTGTCATGATTTTAATTTTCATTTCCTTAATTTCTAATGGCATCAAATATCTTTTCATGAATGTATTTGCCATCTTTCTGTTGTATTCGGTGAAGTGTTTGTTCAAGATTTTGGCTTGTGTTTTTAGTTGGGTTGTTTGTTTTTATAATAATGAGTCTGAGAGTTCTTTACTCTGGATCCAAGCTTTTTGTCGGGTATGTGATTTGCTAATATTTTCTTCCAACTGGTAATTTGTCTTTTCATTCTATAATAGCGTCTTTTGTAGAACAAAAGCTTTTTAATTTTAATGAAGTCAAACTTCTTTTTTCCCCTTTGATGAGTCATGTTTTTAGTGTCATGTTAAGAACTCTGTCTAACTCTAGGTCCATAAAAAATTTCCCCTGTGTTTTCTAAAATTTCATATCATTACATTTTACATTTAGATCCCTGGCCTTTTTAAAATTGATTTTTGGTAAGTTGTGAGGTGGAGGTGGAGGTCCATTTTGTTTGCATAGAGGTGTCCAATTAGGGGTTGAGGGCGCAGCTCAGTGGTAGAGCCCTTGCCTAGCATGTGGGAGGCCCTGGGTTTGATCTCCAGCACTGTAAAAAATTAAGTTGCATAAGATGTCCAATCATTCTGATGTCATCTGTTGAAAGACTACACTTTTATCAATTTTATTGCCTTTGTGCTTTTTCAAAAATCAATAGGCCATGTTTGTGTGGGTCTATGTCTGGACTCTCTGTTCTGTCTCATTGGTTTATGTATCTTTCCTTTCACTAGCACCACACTGCTTGATGAGTGACACTGCCTGCTGTAAACCTTAAACTGGATAGTGTGCTTCCTACAACTTTATTCTTCATCTTAAAAATTGTTTGGGCTGGTAATGGTTTGGATTTAGAATATCCTCCCAGGCCTCACGGAAACAGGTAGCAATGTTGGAAGTGGGGCTTGGTTGCTAAGGAGGGAGTCCCTGGGGGGCGGTGACCTTGGGGATTATATAAGATCTCTCCCTGCTCCCTGCTCACGCTTCTGCTTCCTGCCTCTATGATGTGAGAGCAGAGCTCTTGTTCTCTCTGCTTCCTGCCGCCATGTCCTGGGCTCTGCAGGTACAACCCGGCCTAACATGAACTGAAACGCTGAGACCTCCAAGGAAACTGTGAACAAGTAGATCTTCTTTCCCCTAAGTTGTGTGGTCAGTCTTTTTGGATTATAGCAGTGAGACTGTTGACCCAGGCCGGGCCATCCTAGGCCCTTTGCATTTCCAAACAAAGTTTAGAATCACTTTGCTTATAATCAACAAAAAAATCTTACTGATATTTTGATGGGAATCTATAAATTAATCTTTAGGCTGTTTGGGCTGGGGTGCAGTATACTGGTAGAGCACTTGTCAAGCATGCTTCAGGCCCTCTGGGTTTGATCTCCAGCAACACACACACACACACACACACACACACACACACACACACACACACCTTTATTATGCTGCATCTTCCAACCCATGAACATTATTTATTCGTTCTTAATTTCCTTCAGTGTTATCTAATTTTGAGCATATAGATTCTAGATATGTGTTGTTAGACTGATACCTAAATATTTCATTTATTTGGGGGCTATAATAAATGATATTCTAAAATTTCGTTTTCTAATTATTTTAAAATTTTGATTTCTAATTGTTCATTGCTAAAATACTGAAATAATTTTTTTTTTGTCCATTGACTTTGTATTCTACAATGTAACTAAACTCACTCATAGGATTTTTTTTACTGTTGTTGTTTTATAAATTTCTGTGGATTTTCTATATAGACAATCATGTTTTCTGTGTGCAGAGACAGTTTTGTCTGTTTTTTCCAACTGGTATGCCTTTTATTTGTACTGTCTTGCCACACTGGCTAAATCTTCCAGTATGAGGCTGGGCAGGAGTGGTGAGGTGGACAACCTCGAATTACTCCACAGCTTAAGAGGAAAGCATGCAGTCTTTCACCTTTAAGTATGTTGTGCATTTCTGGGGGATGTCCTTTATTAGGTCAAGAAAATTCCCTTCAATTTTTTGTATGCTGAGAACTTTATCATGAATGGATATTGAATTTGTCCAATGCTTTTTCTTCATTAATCAATACAATCATTGATTTTACTTTCTTTACATTATTAATATGGTGGATTTCAGTGATTTTTTTGGTTATTGTCAGCTTTGCGTTTCCAGGGTAAATCTCACTCAGTTGAAGTACATTTATCTTTTTACATATTGCTAGATTAAATTTGTGAATGTTTTGCTGAAAGTCTTTATACTTATGGTTATAAGGGATATTATAGTTTTCTTGTACTGTTTCCATCTGGTTTGGGCATCAGGGTAATGCTAACTTCATAGGTTGAGAAGCAATCCCTCCTCCTCCATTTTTTTAGAAGGATTGGTGTTATTTCTTCCTTAAGTGTTTGGTAGAAGCTGCCAATATAAATTTCATTTCAAGCAGTTCTTTATCTGGATTCCACAAAGCTTGATGTATTGTATTTTCATTTTCTTTCAGTTCAAGATATTTCCAAGATCAAGAAAATGCCTTGAGACTTTCAATCAAACCATGGGCTATTTAGCAGTTTGTTTTTTAATTCTTGTATTTTCCCAGGGCTCTACTTCCATGCTTTCAGCACCTACCTAAATACTGAGAACTCCCACCTCCACCTTGTTACTGAGCTTCGGAACCGTATGCACAACTATCGACTGGATATCTGGTAATAGACGGCCCACTGGCACTCCAAACTCAACAGGTCCTGCCATTTTGTTATCTCCCTGCTCTCCCCCAGCATGCTGTTGGCTCCTTGTCTCTCAATGCCATATTTAGTGACGCTCAGCCACCCACCGGACTGTCCAACTGAGAATTTGGAAATCACCCTGGTCCCTCCTCATGGGTGGAACCTGTGACTCTGCACTGCTCATTCCAGCTCTTCATCATTTAACGTATCGGAGCCCTTCCCATTGTTCATCCTAGTACCTTAACTACAATAATGGTGTCACGGGGTCACTGTGATCTCTAAGTTACATTTGAAGCCCGGTGTTGTGCTTGGCAGGTGATGAGTGGTTTATAAATAGCAGCTCCTCCTGTGTTTGGTGACTGAGCTCTCATTTTTTCTCTCCTGGGTGAAGTTAAGATCTGCCTCGCTGGTTTCTGGCCTCCAGTCTTACTGTATTTTGCCCTTCCTCCTCACCCCAACCAAAGTGATCTTTCAAAATCTCAAATCTGGTCACATACTCTCTAAACAAAACAAAACAAAAATTCATAGTTTTGGAAAGTCTATTAATAATAGTATTCACTATAAAACTAGGTCAAAGGAGAAAAACTACATAGTCGTCTCGAAAACTGACAAAAAGACAACTGACAAAATTCAGTAACAGTCCCTTCTTTTAACTTGGAAAGCTAGGATTAGATTAATGCTTTTCTTGATATAATAAATACATCAACAGCTTTCATCATACTTAATGGTAAAGCTCCAGAGGCATATCTAGTAAGACCACAATCAAATTAAGAATGCCCATCTCCACAACTATCATTTTATATCCCTCTGGAAGTACCAATCAATGCAAGCACATAAAAGGAAAGTATAAGAGGCTTACATGTCGGAAAAGGGGACATAAAATTAGCTAGTATTGTCTGACTGTACCTTAGAGAAATTCCCAAAGCTTCTAGCATATGATTAACATTATTCTTCGTGTGTGTTGTGTGTGTGTGTGTGTGTGTGTGTGTGTGTGTGTGTGTGTGGGGGTGTGTGTGTGTGTTTTACCAGGGATTGGACACAGAGGCATTCTACTTCTGAGCTATACCTCCACTCCAATTTTATTTTTTTATTTTAAAACAGGCTCTCACTAAGTTACTGAGGGCCTCACTAAGTTGCTGAGGTTGGCCAAGAATCTGCCATCTTCCTATCTTAGCCTCCCAAGTACTGGGATGACAGGCATGTACCACCATGTCTGGCAATTTTTTTTTCATTTTTAATCTCAGCCATTTCAGTAGAAATTTGGAAGAAGACATTAAATAGTCTTGGTTGAGGATGAATTATTATTTTTTAATTAAAAAAAGGTTACTGTAACTCTGAAAGAAACCATTGTGTAACAGGCCAGTCTTGTGCACCTTATTCTTCATAAATTGGAATTGGGTATAATATGGATGCCCCAAGATTCCAAGTTCTGAATCTATGTATCTCTGCACAAATCATGTGACTCTGGTACTTGGAACCAAAAACTTGCAAATCTGGACAGTTTGACAAGCCGCTGCAACTAGTTTAGCGTCAACTGTTTTCTGTAACAGTGTCCCTGGTTAGTCAGGGCAATTCACAGGGCTTCTCTACACCTATGAAAGAGAGAGAGAGAGAGACAGACAGACAGACAGACAGACAGACACACACACACACACACACACACACACACAGAGAGAGAGAGAGAAAGAGAGACAGAGAGAGAGAGAGAGAGAGAGAGAGAGAGAGAGAGAGAGAGAGAGAAAGAGAGAGTGTATGTGTGTGTGTTTTACTGGGAACTGAACCCAGAAGCATTCTACCTCTGAGCTATACACTCCCCAGCCCTGTTTTATTTTGTATTTTGAAACAGGGTCTGGCTAAGTTGTTGAGAGTCTCACTACATTGCCTTGAACCTGCAATTCTCCTGTTTCAGCCATCCAAGCACTGGGACTACAGGAATGTGTCACCATGCCTCGCCTCTCTATACCTACTCTTACTCCACAAAACCACACCCCACAAATCCAGAAGCCACATCCCTCCACAGTGAGGATTAGGGTTAGACTCCCGTTTGAGCCAGAAACTTGCATATCTGGGCAAGTTTGACCCCTCCGAGGTCTCACAAGCCCAGTCTCTCAATCCCTGGCATTCCCCCGTGTGGGCCACGTCACCGCCAGGCCCCTCTGGGGATGCAACACTTGCCACTTCACACAGGGCTTGACACAGCTTCAGACCAACTTGGATAAACAAGAGAAACATTCCCCTGTGAACATCTGCTCCCCTCTGCCCAACCCTGAGGGTTTTTCCTTATGCCCAGGTCAGATGGTTTTGGAGTACAGCATCCACTAAGTTAACTTTATTTCTGGTTTGGAGACCACCTGACTCGTCTTTGAGTTGGGCAAAAGCCAGGATGGATGAGGCTTACTGCTTCCCTGCGCCCATCCTCAGGACAGAACCAGGCCAGCGAGCCCCCACCCCAGCCCCGGTGCTGGGGAAATGTAGCCAGAAGTACACACGAAGGCAGCGTTCACCCCCTCCGCCGTCGCGGCTGCTGACATGGCTTTGGGCACCGCTTCACAATGTGATTATTTCTAAAGATGTGACATAAATACTAACACAGGGTCCCTGGAGCTGCAGAGTCGCTCCTTGGCAGCTTAATTTGGACATTCAATCAAAACTGTCTGACAGCGGCTTTGCACAGCCGAAGCAGCAAAAGCAAGAGGCCCCACGGTCTGCTCCCAGCAACTGCTAAGTGATGGGTTTAATTTCCAGAGGCTTGGGACGAAAAGCCTCCCAAGCTTGGAGGAAGGCGGGCCGCCTCCCTCCTCGAGAGAAACAGAACATGTTTTCTCGCTTCTTCAATGGGCTTCCTGCTCTGAGAGAAGAGCCCTGTCTGCAGGAACCACGTCCCTGAGTCGTGGGATTCAAAGGACTTTTGAAAAGCTGACAGTCACATCCTCACATCATGTTCCTCAGGCAGGCAGTCGGAGGGAAGGGCTTCCATTGGAAGAGAAGTTTTCTGTTTCTTCTACTGTCGTTTGGGAGCGATGGGAGAAGCAGACATCTGTTAGAAGAAATCCCAGCAGAGGAATATCTACCCCTATGCACTGTCAAACATCCTCAGCGGCCCAGAAGCACTGAAAAAGGGAGAAATTTCCTGCTGGACCCATTTGTCTTAAATGGGTGGGTGGGTGGGTGGCTGTGTGGGTGTGGGGGTGGGTGGATGGATAGATAGATGGATGGATGGAAGGAAGGATGGATGGAAGGATGGATGGATTATTAAAGTGATGGATCCTTCCTACTTTTTATTATAATTTTACTAAACTATCTATATCTCAAAGCCATTCACTATAGCACGTACTGAATCCTTCCCACCTGCCCCTGTTCCTCACCACTAAACACACACACACACACACACACACACACACACACACTTTCAAATGTCTCAGCTTAGGCACCAGCTAACTAGTACTGAGCTGTCCTTAGCATTGAAGCAGGGGCCTGAAGGAGCTCTCACATGCTCAGGTGTTAAAGTTAGTTGCAGGGCTGTGGGGACGCCCAAGGGGATTCCGGAGAGCAGCGAGGACAGTGAGAAGAGCCACCTCTGGTGGGTGGCAGCTATTGCTACTTGGTACACTGTCACCGCTGGAGTGTCCGGGAGATGTCTGACGGTGCTCAGACCCGGATGCCAATCTGATCAGCATGTCTGACATGTGGGCAGAGCCGAGATGGGAAAGCTCTAGCACAGACCCCACCTGATGCCTCTGGGTGACAGCCACAGAGCTCAGGGAGGGAAGAGGACCTTCTGGGGACCCTGCCCATCAACCGATGCCATCCTCTGACTCCCTGAGAGCAAGCCCTAGGATGTTTCTCTCTGCAGCTCAAACAATGAGTGTAAGGCGCATGGTGGCAGGGTAATACATTGGGGTTTTAAGTGATGTGTTTCTCTCACTTTGTACTTCACTGAATTCTGTCACTTGTACCCTGAGGCCCTCTCCCCCCCTCCCCAGACCGTGCAACTAGACATGAGTCATCAGTGCCCTGGGGGACGTTGTCAAGGGACGACCGAGGAACAAAGCAGCCAATGCTTGTCTTCTCAGTTCTCCAGGCTCCTGTCTCTGCCTTCCTCTCCATCCGACCACCAAAGCTGAGGGCCAGGATGACAGGGAGCGTCGCCCTGGATCCTGCCGGGGCTCCGCAATCTGTCTCCCTCCTATCTACACTCTCGCTAAAAAAAACAGAGCCAAACTCCTTCCTTTTCCTTCCCAGGATGGGTCCCCAGGAATGGCCCTAGCCTGCTAGTCCTGGGAAGAGGCTCTGTCCAAATCTCAAATGGGCATATAACTGTGGCACATAACTAAGACACCCATGATTTCCAACATGCTCAAAGCGACTCCTCTTTCCCTCACATCCCAGACTTGGAAGTGGTTCTCAAGGTCCGGTCCTTAGCCCGGCACAGTGGCACATACTTATAATCCCAGTGCTTTAGAGGCTGAGACAGGAGGATCACAGGTTTGCAGTCAGCCTCAGCATCTTAGTGAGACCCTGTTTCCAAATAAAAATTAAAAAATCAGACTGAGGGTATAGATCAGAGGCAGAATGCCCCTGGGTTCAATCCCCAGTACTAAAAAAAAAAAAAAGAAAGAAAGAAAAGAAAACATCTGGCCCCAGTCCCAAAGCATTAGCATCACCTGGGAATTTGCTAGAAATGCAAATACTCAGACCTCACCCAGAACTCCTGATGGAAGATGGAGCCCAGCAATCTGTGTTTCAACACACCTTCTAGGTGATTCCAATGCACGGTTGGGTATGAAACCCACTACTTTTGAGGCAGTAGCCCAGCTATGTCCTTGAAGACAACTCTTGGCTAAAAGCCTAGGGACAAGATAGGAGAATAAAGCTTTCTTCACAGGGCCCCTCTTTGAGGCAAAGCCTCTCCCGGTAACTAAGATGGAAAGATAAGGCAGCTACGTCCAGTAAGATGGCGCCACCCAGTCCCAACCATGTGGAGCCCAAGATGGCACCACCAAGTCCCCACCACGTGGAGGCTCATGCAGGAAATCTACCTCAGGAGGCGGAAATGAAGCCTGATCTGAGGCCCTGTATTGGTAGCCCTGCCTGTTAGTGATCCAATTGAAACCTGTCTAATTGTGGCTGTATAATGTGTACGATGACACCATTCAGGGATCGGATCCGGAGCTTTGCTGACTGGACCTTTTTGGCAAATAAAGAGACCTGCTTTATCCTTCTCCAACCTCTGTTTCTTGTTCTCTGGGGACCAAGCCTCCTGCAACATTTTGGACTAGTGCGGTCCAGTAGAACTTACTGGAATAATGGAAATGTTTGCTGTCCAATATAATAGGCACCAGCCATGAGTGGCTTGTAAGTATCTGAAAGGTGGTTATTGTGTTGGAGGAAATGAAGTTTCCAGCTTCATTTAATTTTTGCTTGGTTTTGTTTTTATTTGGTACTAGGGATTGGACCCAGGGGTATTCTACCTCCAAGCTACATCCTAGCCCTTTTTTCCATTTTTTTATTTTGAAACAGGGTCCCGCTAAGTTGCTGAGAGTTTCTGAGCTAGGTTGCTGGCTGCCAAACCTGTGATCCTCCTGTCTCAGCCTCCCAAGTACTAGGACTACAGGCATGTGTCGTTTAAATTTAAATAGCCACCTGTGGCTCATGGCTGCCCCAAGTAGCACAGAGAAGCTCAGGCCATTGCGTCAGCCTCCTGACAGATCCCCCCTGCCGACACCCTCTCTTCCTTCCAGGTCAGCCTGTGAGCTGCAGACAAATTAATCTTCCCAGCACACAGATCTTATCATGTCATTCCAACTCTCAAAACATCCTCAGTGACTCACCACTGCTTACTGATTTTAAGTCCATGTTCTTTTTGTTCTTTTTTAGAAGGCTAAAAATGATTTATCCCATAATATGATAGAAAAGAAGACCAAACAATAACGGCTAATGGTGAAGGGGCACTCACCGAGGTGAGAACTGTGCTCTGTGCCGTGCTCACATTATCTCATTTAATCCCCACCAGAACCTTACGATGTAAGGATGACTAGTTCCCATTTGACGGATGTGGATAATGAAAGCTGAGGAGGTTCAAAGACGTTTCAAGGTCATATGGCTGGTAACAGTGCAGCAGGATTTGAATTCGGGCTATCTGGCTCCAAATGCACATTTAACCATCACCAAGATACCATGTTGCCACGGAAACCCCATCAGAGTCACTTTCTCCCACTCTGAATGTGTCTCTCTTGTGTGTGTGTGTGTGTGTGTGTGTGTGTGTGTGTGTGTGTGTGTTACTAAGGAATGAACCCAGGAGCATTCTACCTCTTACCTCTCATCTACACTACACTACCTTCAACTCTATTTCTTATTTATTTATTTTTTTGGAAACAGGGTCTTGCTAAGTTGTTGAGAGCCTCACTAAGTTGCTGAGTCTGGCCTTGAACCTGAGATCCTCCTGTCTCAACCTCCCAAGTCCTGGGATGACAGGCAT
>PVLC010009510.1:0-17993 GCA_004027655.1 Graphiurus murinus
TTTGAAATGGTCTCACTAATTTGCCGAGGCTGGCCTCAAACCTGCTTTCCTCCTGTCTTAGCCTACCAAGTACTGGGGGATTACAGGCACTCGCTACCACGCTTGACTTATCTGTATACTTTTAAGCCCTCTGACACTTCAAAAACCTGGTAGACACATCATAGCCATGTCATGAAAACCTTAATAATATAGTGTTTGGCCAGTAAGCCTTGCACTCCCCTGTGTACGTCCTTGGGCAGAGAGCAGATACAACCTTTGTCACACAGGAGCATCAAACTATTTTGCCTTTCTGTAAAGGCAAAGCCAAAGCTTCTCACTGTAGCCAACATGACCAACACTGGACTTGATTCCTCCTCGTTTTCTTTGAAACTAGAGATGCCATGGGCTCTTGGATCACGGGTCCTCACAAAAATACTTCAAGAACTCCCTCCCTCCACAACACACTGGCAAATGGCATTCCCTATTTGCCTGGAAATAAACAGGAAGAACTGGATGACGCTGGCACATGACGGTCACCTCCCAGCTTAGCACATGGAGCTGAGGCCACTTCTACAGACAAGTAAACAGAGATGGCAACAGCCGGGCCCCACATGCATCGTTAATGGCGACTGGCCACGGTGCTACGTGTTTGGTTTAAATCCAGCGCCTGCAAGTATTTTCCTATATCTAAGGGAATCCTATCCTGATGAGCAATCCCATGGTTATTATACAGAGAGCTTTCTTTTTTAGCAATTCTTTGCCAGGCCATTACCTTTTACCTTTTACCATTTACCTTTTACCCTGTAAGTCCATATGTCAGATGTCCAAATCTAAAGATTTCGCTGATCACAAGAAAACTCAAAATGAAATAAAAGAAAAACAGAAATGAAACAAAGAATTCAAGATACATAAAACAAAGAGCAGAACATGAAAAGCAGGGGAAAGAATTTAATACGGCCATCAGATTCTACCTGAGTTTCAGACTTGACTGAGTTTTCTGGTTTCCAAAGCAAAAAGTTTCAAAATCATCATATTAGAAACACAGAAACTTTCTACTTTCTTCATGGAAACCAAGGCTTTTCCTAACTATGTTTTAAAGCAATGGCTCTCAGTGCAGTCCTGGGCCAAGCACCAGCCTCACCTGTTTTTACAGCTGTAGATTCAACCAGAAAATAATCAGGGAAAAAATTGCATCTGTATTAAACATGTACAGACCTTTGTTGTTTTCATGTTGTTAAGAATGCTAATTCTCAGGCCTCGGACCAGACCTCCCCAGTCAGAGACTACAGATTGGGGACCAGCAACCTGGGTCTTAGGAAGCCTTTCTGGCGATGCAAATGCAGGCTAAGTTTGAGCACCACTCTTCTAAAAATGGGGTTTTGTATAAAAGGTGCTAAGCAATAGGGCAAATACAGGGGATTCAAGCAACAGCCTTCATTGAAAGTTGCAAACATAACACTACCGTGCAATTCAGCAGACAATAAAGAAGAGGGCTCAGGCTCATAGCCTTTGGTGATCCCTCTTTCTGAGTCAGAAGTCAGCCTTAACACATCCTCATCTCTCACGCTATCCTTGTTTTAAGCCCCTAGCAAAGGGACGCATGCACTGGTTCTAGATATTCTAGGAAAACACAAATTCAGAATTTATTCCTTCTGCCTCTCTCAACAAGTTCCTGTCTCCATGGTCTGAGACCTTTAAAACCATCTCTGCTTCCTCCTTCCCCATCATTCCCAAGTCAGTTGTCACATTGCTTAAAAATGACCTTTTTCTTCCCCCCCTCACTCAATAACTCATTCATTAAATATTTCCTGAACACCTACTAGGTGGCATCAACTCAGCAGGGAATGTGATGGAAAAAAATCCCTGACTTCATGGAGCTGGCTTTCTTTCTCCCTGGGGAGACAATGAATGGAGAAATAAGTGAAATCCAAGCAGCCCTCTGTGTCCAGGGGTTTTACAGCTGCAGATTCAACCAGAAAATAATCAGGGGAAAAATTGCATCTGTATTAAACATGTACAGACCTTTGTTGTTTCCATTATATTGTGAAGTACAACAACTTCACATTGTGTTACGGATTATCAGTAATCTAGAGATGACTGAAAGTATACAGTCACTCTCCTCTTTTATCTGAAGTCCCTTTCCTTTCCTGTTTTTTCTCTGGCTTCCACATATTAGGGAAAACATACGACCCTGGGCTTTCTGGCTGATCTCAGTAGGCATAATATTCTCTAGTTCCATCTATTTTCCTACAAACGACATAAGGTTACTCGTTGTGGCCTAGTAAAACTGCATGTGTACAAGAGTGGAAGGGGCTGGGCAGGGGAGAAGGGGAGAAGGGGAGGGAAAATAGAGGCCTAAGGAAGGAAATAGATCAATAATGTAATGTTCACACAGAAGGTATCACCACCGGCCTCGCTAACGTGTGCAGGGAGAGAGGAGAGGGAGCGGGGTGGGATCCGGGAGAAGCACACGGAGAGATGTGTGTGTATATAAATGTATCACTTTGATTAGCCGGACACAGAAAGGGAGCGGTCATATGCTTTCTCTCACAGGTTGAAATCGGGATACCAGAGGGACTTCAGATAATGGAGGAGAAACTCCAGTGGAGCCAGGGAGGTGGGCTAGGGGAAGGGGGAGGGAGAATCAGTGAAGGAATCACTGCCATTGACGATACGTGCATATGTGAGAACACCAATGTTAGTCTCGATATCGTGTGTGTGTGTGTGTGTGTGTGTGTGTGTGTGTGTGTGTAAGGGGGAGTGGGAGGCAGCCGGGGGATCCCTCAGGCTGCCGGTGGAAGACGGCTAAAGAGGACAGGATAGGAGCAGGAGGACCAGGACGGCAGGCTCTGTCTTCTGTGGTCAGACCTCTCACTTGGACTCTGCTGGCAGCCTTCCCCTTGGATCCCCTCACTCCCCTTCCTCGTCTCCCTCTCGGAGTGCTGCCAAAGACCTGCTCAAACCTCAGGGTCCCCGGGAGGAATCCAACGGAAGCCTGGGCGCACACTGTGGCCCCACCTCAACTTCCCACCCGACCCCGGGTCCCGCCGCACGTGTTCGATCCACCAAGTACATGAACTTGCTCAGCGTTCTCAAAGGCAGCCGGGAAGGCCCACCTCGTGCCCTCGGCTCTCTTCGCCTGGAGGACGCCCACCCCCTCTTCACAGGTCATCTGGAATACGACCCGCTGCGTTGCCTTCCTGATTCCCCAATGAGACGCCCCCTGGCCCACCTTCCATCCTCACACCACTGTGTCTAGCCTTTTTTATGGTTCTTAATATACTTCCATCTGCACTTGTGCATCTCCCTCGATGGACCCTAAGCTCCCTGGTAGCAAACCACGGCTCAGTCATTTCATAACACCACAACATGGCATTTGGAAACTTCTAGAAGAGTGAATACACTTTGAACGTAGTGATGTTAATATTGTCTTTTCTTTCTTCTTTCTTTCTTCCTTCCTCCCTTCTTTTTTTGTAGTATCAGGGATTGAACCCAAGGGTATTATACCTCTGAGCCATTCCTTTAGTCTCCCTCTTTTTTTGTGTGTGAAACAGGGTCTCACTAAGTCTCTGAGGAGGGCCAGGAACCTGCAACCTGCCAAGTCCTGGGATTAAAGGAGTGTGCCACCACAGCCGGCTTAATATTATTCTTTAATGAACAAAAATCAGTATCTTTCAATGATTTAACAGCTGATCACCTGAAAGTTGTCATCTTTACCTAGGTAGGATTATAAATACATTGTACACCAGCACAGGCAAAAGTTTAGCAGAGAAACAAAATCTGTTATATTTTATGTCAAATTATTAGTGCTAAAGCAATTAAGCCTAAACAGATTAAAAGTGGCCACAAAAGGAAAAATTTTCTTATAGTTAACTACCACCAAAGTTTTCTATATAGAAAGATGCCCAGTTTGATTTGGAAGACTTAAAAAATGCTGGACCTCAAAACACAAGAAAATTGGTCCCCTTAAATATTTTAAATGTTTATTTTTATTGGTAATATTTTGATGGAATCAATGTTAATCTTGGAAAGAAAATGCAGATACCCTGAGAATTCGACTTCGCCCTCGGTGATGTCTTAATACATCCTGATTGCTGCATAATTTATAAGAAAAATGTAAAAACACTGACTCGGATTTGCCCATCTGTCTTTAAAACGTGGAGGCAGAAGTGGAAAGTACAGCATATTTTCTTCTAGCATTCTAAGCAAGAGGGCTTCCGAATGGGGTCTCTCCAGCTGGGCATGCCCGTAGTTCCAGCTACCCTGGCAGCTGAGGCAGGAGGATCGCTGGAGACCATGAGTTCAAGGCCAGCCTGGGCAACACACAAGATCCCATCTCGAAACAAAACAAACAAAAAGAAGCATCATTCTGTAGGGTCCAAGACTTTCCTCGTTTTTGTTTTGTTATTTGGTGTGTGTGCGTAGGTGCGTATGTGTGTGTGTGTGTATGTGTGTGTGTATGTGTGTATGTGTGTGTGTATGTGTTATTGGGGATGGAACCCAGAAGCATTTCTACACCCCAGCCCTTTTTATTTTTTGTTTTGAAACTGGGTCTCACTAGGTTGCTGAAAGTCTCACTTACTAGGATTACAGATATGTGCTACCACTCCCTGCTCCAAGTTATTTTCTTTTTAAGAAAATATTGTCACCAATTGAGATCTCTTTCCTTTTCCGCCTTAAAGTAGCTAATATTGATGTCCAAATTTCACACATAAAATAAAGACCAAAAGAAGCCCTGCTCCAGAAAACAGAAGGAAATAATGGGGTAGGAGATGCCCAAATTTAAAACTTTACTGGCAGGTAGCATTTTTTTTTTTTAATGAAATTTAACTTTGCTTGTTTTCAACAAATACAATATTTTAAAAATGGTCCAATCTAACCATTATTATTCTTAGACAGCAAGGGCAGGTCTATAGTAAATCAGTAACTTTATTCTAGGCCTCAAAGGTTTATCTTTGGCCTTACTGTGTATATAATCGAAACGAGATGATAATATGCCTCGGTAAATTTTATCAATTTTGACTAATGTCTAAACTCCATAAATATACATTATAATTTATTAAAAAAATGAATTCAGAAAATAGGCTGAAACTAGTAGGGGTGTGGCATTGTAGGTTTTTTAAATTAAAGGGACTTATTAAAATTCAACATATATTATAACAGAGCAATTTGAACTGTTTAGGTTTTAGGTTGCCTAATCTAACTTTAAAAAGTTCCACTGACATTACGTACCTATGTGAGAATACCGACGCCAATCTCAGTATCTTGTGTGGGGAAGAGAGGAGCAGGGAAGGAGCCGGGGGGACAGCCCGCCACGCGCTATGAGCATGTCTGTCACTATCATATGAACTACATTATGATGCAAGACTACAATGCGCCCATAGAAGTATTAAAAATAAAGTCATTATTTTTAAGATAAATCAAAACGGACAACTAGACCAGTCCATCAGAGAAACTCTCTGGGTGGCTTTGCACAGGGTCGGAGGCCTGGTCACTCTTCTCCAGGACGGTCACATGTGAGCATTTGCAATGAGATTCCTGTCTAGTGGTAGCTCTTACACTTACGTAAGGATCAGGCCACGCTGCCAAAGCCACTGTTTCCCTAAAACAAATCATCCATTATACAATGTATTGGGCAAATCAGACATCTCTAATTACAGCAATTACATACCTAAACATCTATAGCTTTACAATCTAATCAGTGCTTCTCAAACTGAGAGGAAGAACCT
Organism: Graphiurus murinus; assembly: GCA_004027655.1. Lineage (NCBI taxonomy): Eukaryota > Metazoa > Chordata > Mammalia > Rodentia > Gliridae > Graphiurus > Graphiurus murinus. Next base: position 5,709 of record PVLC010009510.1, read on the forward strand.
TGTTCATTAATATTTCCAATCTGTCATCTACTGATACTTTTGCAAAATAAATGTATTTTACAAAATACATTTTAATGATAAATTATTATCAATTGACCTTTTTAAAAAACATGCAAAATATAAACCCATTTTTAATTATTATTAGATTCAAGAGACATGAAATTATCCTGCTAAGTTTCTAAAAGAGTTTTGTGGCACTTCCTCTTGATTTCAGTACTTATCTGGCCATGGGCCCGTGACAGGCCCCTTGCGAGCAGCCCTGGTCTGGGAACACTTTTTGAGGAGCACTGATCTGAGGTACTATGCACGTATTTATTCAAAAGATATACTTTACCTCTGACATTCTTTCCAAATCCCATGGAAGAAACCTTTTTGTCCACTTGTTCACTATTGTTTGATTTCTCTTTCATAACGTCATCATCACTAACAACATCAGCAGAAAACTTTTTCTTTTTTTTTTTCTTGTGTCGAGGTGGAAGCTTTTTTGGAAAAGTAAACATTGGGAATATCACAAGAAACATTGCAATGGCACAAAGGAGGAATCCACTCCACCTAAAAAATTGGGAAATTTGAATAGCGTTTATGGTTTTTGTTTCAAGAGTAAGAATAAGTTAGCAAAGTAGAAGTTTGTGGTAATTAAATTCTCCAGGAAATTTTTTTTTACCTTCATCAATTGGAAAGCAGTGAAAACTCAGACAAACTGAGAAAACAAAAGGATTCTCCCTCTCTGTAGTGTAAATGGTAAATCTACCCAATAATTACTAGTATTTTAATGAGTATTATTGAAGCAGCCTGGTTAGAATTTCATTCAATTTAAATATTTTTTTAACAATTATGTATAAATTGTAATAACATTAGCCCTACTACCATGTGCAGTTTATAATAAATTACTAAATCATAAATTAAAAGAAAGATAATATAAATTCTATAGCATGTTTTGTAAAACAATATAGACACTTTTTCCTAGAAGAAAAGCATTAATACTTTGTGTTAAGTGTATTTTTCATTTGTTTGGTGCTGGGGAATAAACCCAGGCCCATGTGCATGTGAAGCACTAACACCAAGCTACATCCCAGCCCTGAGGCAAATGTATTTTAAATTACTGATGTCAGTCAAATATTTTTCTGCAAGCACTTAAATTGTATCTACTTCCACTTAGCTGGTCCTCATACCACATAACCAAGTATGAGGGTTACCAAGACGTTCACACTTGATCCTTGCCTTCAGGAACCTACAACTGAAGTATAAGTAAGCCAAAAACATAAGAAACAATCTCCAAGCAGTGGAAGAATGCATATAATTGTGTGTTATAGATTATAGTGTATAATAAACTATACCATAAAGTATATACCATATATATAATCTGACCTATCTATCATGTATATACACACACATATATATACATACATATATATATATATATATATATATATATATATATATATATATATATATATCTGTGATTTCTATAAAAGTTCAAAAAGGGGGAATTAATGTGTACCAGAAAGCTTCCCAGGAGATACAGAACTTAAGCCATCTAGACTTCAGATTTGTCTTTAAGTTCATCTGAGGGTGCCTTTTGCAGGGAGCTCATGGCAGATACAGAGAGTGGAACCCAAATTCTAGTCCTAGAGTTAGGACTCTGGGGCTTCTTACCTGAACCATGCCCTGTGGGGGCAATTTCTCAGTCCCTGTCAGCCTTTCCTCAGCAGGGAGATCCCACACCCTACCCAACAGGTTTGCTGCTTCTAACTAGGATTCCTCAACTCCAAATTCTGCTCTTAAAACTTCCAAGTTCATAAGTACTCGGGCTTTGGGCTCTGTTATCAGCGTGTGCCCACCCGTTGTAACAATGAAGCAACTCTCTAAGCCTAGTGACGAATTCCACCCAGTAAGAATAGAGACCAACAGCAAAGATTCCTTTTTTTTTCAAACCTTTCTATTAAAAGGGCTGTTATCAGCTGCTAAAGGTCACAATCTAGTTAAGAGAAAGATAAAACCTGTCATTAATATTCCAGTATGCTATTTTCAAAGATAAAGGTATAACAAATAAAAATTTTAAGATAATCAGAAAATGTCTTTATTTTAAGAAGATTTCTAAGAGCAGACCTCTAGCAACATCAATTATTCAGAATATTATTTTCAACCTACTGCCTGACAGATTAGGTACTCAAAGAAATGTGCTGAATAAATAAATTGAAAAAGAGAGGTTTGAAGAAAAAAGTCATCTGTCTGCAGGAAGCATAGCTATGGTAAGGCCTGGCCTCTCTCATACCTCTCTGCTCACCGGCCCTCACCTGTAACCGCCTCCACCTCCCGCTTCAGCCTTCTGGACTCTGTCCCCACAAACTCCTCATTAGAGCCCAGGCAGCGGACAGGAGGGGACACAGCTCATGAGCTGTGCTTTCAGGCACATCTGGATTGGTACCCTGTCTCTACCACTCACTACTAGGAGATCTTGGGGAAATTATTGTACTTTTCCAAATTAGCTTTCTCATCTGAAGGCAGGGAGTTAAAAGATACTTTCAGTCTTCAAATTTAACTAAGATCATGCATATAATGGACCTAATTAAATCCCTGCCCCCAAATCAGCAATTAATTAATTAGTTTCGATTGGTTTTATAGATCTGCTCTCAGCCTCTCTGCCCGCTCACCCCCGGCCATTAAAGTTACCTGCAAACAGTAAAGTTCCAAAGTGAAAGCATATAACAAACAGACAGGCACAGGTGATAACAAATAATAATCATAACATAAAATGTTGGGGTCACTTCAAAGCAGAGCAAACCAGCCCAAGTCCTCAACAGTCTCCAGAAGCATCACCATGACACGTGATACAAGGGGGGACACTGAGGACATCACTAAAAAGGACACTGAGAAAAGTTGAATAAGACAAGAAAATGGCATTATATACTGGAATAAAGACACGTCAGTACTAGCTAACATCGAAAGGCAGGGTATCTAAATCCCTTCCACGAAGCATTACTCAGACCCTTCCCTAAGAGCTCTGCCCTGGAATCAGTTCCTGAGCCCAACGCTCACTGACTCTCACGTGTGGGCAAGTATTTCAACACCCTGAGCATCGATTTTCTCACCCGCAAAATGGGCATAACATTAGTGATTACATATGGTTGTTACAAGGCTTAAATGAGAATGTTTATAGAGCTCTTGGAATAATGCTTGACACATAGTAAGCACCAAAAAATACTAGCATTTCTCCATTCGCTCATTCCTTCACTCCTTCAGCACATATTTATTAGAAACTCATCACTGCTGCTAGGCATTGCATCAAATAACTATGAATTTATTTATAGTTAAGTCTGTTACAAATAGGAGACCATTCAATAAACAAAATTCAATTTTATTTTTGTACTGGGGATTGAATTCAAGGGTGTTCTGCCTCCAAGCTATATCCCCAGCCCTATTTTATTTTTTATTTTTGAAACAGAGTCTTGCTAAATTGCTGAGGCTGGCTTCTAATGTGTGATCCTCCAGTCTCAGCCTCCCAAGTTCTGGGATTACAGGCCTGTGTTACCACGCCCAGCTCAAATTTATCTTTAAATAGACCCCTGTTATACAGTTCTATAGTGACAGTCTTTGTCACTTATATAACTAATATTGAGCCGTTGAAATGGATAAAAACACTTGACCATTGATTCCATTCACGGGACTCAATAGGTAGCATCCATGGGGCACGGGGAGCAGGAGCCATTTAGAGATCTCCATGTAGAATCACATTTATTCCTCACAACAACCCCATGAAGTAGGTACTACAACTATCTCCTTTTATGGATTAAAAAAATAACTAACGCACAGAGAAGTCCTTTCCCGAAGGCCCCACAGCTTTGGTTGATCCCAAGTTGAAGTTCTCCTCCTGAGTCCTAAGCATAGTTGCCTGATTGTGAAGGTTCAGCAAAGGAGAGAGCTGCAAAGTGCACAGTGAGACTTAAACCCAGGAGAGTGTGGCATTAGGGCCACCAGATCACTCCATTTTGTCACCAATGGGATTTATGTCTACTAGAAAATTTTAATTGACAGCATAGAGCACTTGTATGACTAAAGCTCCTGCTATCCCTCTTTCTCTCTGACTGAGTTGGTTCTTCTAGTCTTTCTCTCCTTCCCAATGTTCCATATCACCATGTGCTTCTCAGGACATATAAAAAGAACACAGAAGCCAGACATGGGGGCACATTCCTGTAATCCCAGTACTTGGGTAGCTGAGACAGGAGGATCACAGGTTTGAGTCAGCTTCAGCAACATAACCAGACTCTGTTACAAAATAAAAATAGAAAGGGCTGGGGGTGTAGCTCAGAGGTAGAATACTCCAGGGTTCAATCCCTAGTACCACACACACAAAAACAGAATACAGAGTATACACTGGGTACTTGTAAATAGATATTAATAATCTAGTTCTGTATCAATAAAAAATCCCAACTCCAATCTATTTCAGAACTGCAAAGAAAACAACCAAGACCCAAAGTTTCACTATCAGGCAAAAACCTAAAACTCCTGCGTTATTCCCCTATCACAGACAGGGAAACTCCTGTTCATATGATTTGAAAATTCTACCAGGGCAAGTTCATCTGTTCTTGGCACTTGCAGTTTCAATGAAGATTACTTATGAAAGCAAGAGGTGCCATATAGATTAACTGATGTTTGTTAACTGCTTTGAAAATAGTGGTAAACATTGTTACTGCCAACCTCAGAGTTATGAGGTTATAATCTTATAATAAAAGAGAATAAATTACTCTGTGTAACTCTTTAGAAAGTAATCTCCTGACACATACAATTTCTAATACTGTTCTCTTTTCTATGAAATGAAAACTTCTAATGCATGGGTATCCATTACTAATCCATGTAAAATGACTTTAGGACAATAATATTTTCAGCTAGTGCCTTTGTAATCATGAAGCAATGACTTATTCCGTTCAAAGTTGAAGACAATGAAGAGCTCCAACACAGCCCTGGCTACCCAGATAAATAACACGCCATTCAGAGTGGAAGCTCAACTCCTCCCGCAAGCGAGACAGCAACTAAATGTCCAGCACACACAGGGGAACAAAATGATAAGAATGCAGCAATGGAGGAGCAGGGCTGCAGTTCTGGGCAGTGGCAGAAGTTTGTAAAAACAAAAAATACAGATATAATAAGGAAGTAGAGAGAAAGTAATTTCTTAGAGGCACAAGAAAGACAGGATTAAAGTCAACAGGAAAGTCCTCTCACAAGCACAGCAGCCCTTTCCCTACAGCCTGACCTACAAGAAACAGCCCATTCCTAGAGAATGCAGATGAAGACGCTGTCAACCAAAGTCTCTGTATTAGTTTCTTGTAGCTGCTATAACAAGTCACCTCACACTTAGTGGCTCAAACAACACAAGTGGACTATCCCACAGCCTGGAGGTCAGAAGTCTGCTATGATGTTGGCAGGAAGGTATTGCTTCTGGAGGTTCTAGCTGGGAAAGAATCTCTTTCCTTACCTTTCCAGTTCTAGAGTCCACCTGCTTTCATTGGCTCATAGCCCCTTCCTCCATCCCCAAGGCACATCACTCCAACGTCTACCTTCATCATCTTACTCTCCTCTAAAGCTGGCCCTCCTGCCGCTCTCTTTCCTTTAATTAATAATGGGCCCACCCAGAATACCTAAGATAATCTCCCCATTTCAAGACCCCTAACTTGCTCACATCTGCAAAGTCCCTTTTGCCACCTGGATAACATATTCATAAGTTCTGGGGATTAGGAAATGGCTAGAGGTGGGGGTACTATTCTTCCTACTATCCACTCCCGAGTGACTTTTAGCAATTTTCATTTCTTTGTTGGGGAGGTTTTAAATACAAGGGTACTTATGACTATCATTAATAAGAAGTGAAATAAAGTTAAGATAACGATCTTACCAATTTCCAATGAAACGAGGGTCACTCTGGTCAAGGTGAACAGGATTTCTGGGATCCACATAAAAACCAATAAGAAGTCCACCTAATAAATATCCCACTGCAGGGCCCAGCGCTCCCATGACATACATGATGGCTGAAAAGACAGAAAGGGCAATGTGAAATGCAGCAGCGTTCCATGTGAGTGCTAATAGTTCTCCAATCTCACTGGCACGCCACAGATGTGTCACAGTGTAATTCCGTTAATGACTTTTAAAATATCTACACTTACATTTGGGTTTCAAACTCCGTCGTTTATTTTTACCTATTGTCCTGATACAGAATCAGAATCAGCTGGACGGATTTTTTTGGTTGCTTCTATTTTGCTTTTTAATATAAATGTTCAAGCCCCAACTCAAAACTACTTAACACAAATACCTAAAAGTAGAGGCCCAGGCTAGCTGATAAGGCAGTCACCAAGTAACCAAGAGAAAACTAAAGAAAAAAAAAGTCTCAAGATAAGAAGAAAAGAAAAAAATGTAGGTGTCACTTGTCATGGGTGGATGATTCTAGCAGGATGAGGGAACCCAAAGGCTGGATTCAGATGCAATGGTAAAGCTGTTCAAGTCTCCTCCGATTGCTGGTATTTTTCAAGCCATCATTTTGGAATCAAATAAGATCATGCAATGCATTGGATTCATTGTGAACAGAGGAATCTTACTTAAAGAGGAATAAATCTAAATGGCATGGAGATTTCGTCAGGAGGTACAAATGAAAAACACCAACCACAGACAGACCAGAAAATAATTTTTTAAAACACTTGTCCAAGTGCGGTGAGTACATTATCTTACTATTGGTGGATCAGAAAGGTGGTTGTTGTTTTCTCAAAAAAAAAAAATTTTTTTTACCATCAAAATGAGCTTATACAACAATAAGATAATTAGCATTACTTTTTTACATTTCAATTTTCACTCCATAATTTAAAACTCTCAAATACCAATTTTAAACTTTTGAGATAGGGTATGGAATTCCTTGAGAGCCATAGAAAAATCTAGCTGTGCTCCAAACCCATTTTTTTTCTATTCAAACTCAGTTCTTTGGGGACAGATCTATAAACCCTTTTAGGGTACAGTTGTGTACAAGGTGTCAGGTGTTGAGTATTTCTCCTTTCTATTGTCATCCTGCATTTTGAACCAATGAACAAGTAAGAAAGTTTTGCCATATTCTTTAAATAGCAGTATATTTACCAGAAAGCAAACTGGAATAATCAGAATGGCCTCATCTCATTTTTTTTTTTTTTTTGCAATATTAGGGATTGAACCCATTCTACCTCTGAGCTACTCCCCTAGTCTTATTTTTTATTCTTTATTTTGAAACAGAGTCTAAGTTGCAAAGAACCTCACTAAGTAGCTGAGGCTGGCCACGAACCTGCGATCTCCCTGTCTCAGCCTCCCAAGTACTGGGATTACAAGTGTGCACCACCACACCTGGCTCACCTCACTTTTATTATCCACACCTAAGTCAATTTTAAATAATCTTGTATCTCTTGTTACTTCTAACCACAAATAACAAGACAATAATTTAACACCTGCTCACTCACTTTTCACACCATTACGAAAGAAAGCGGTGTTTATTTTACAGAATCGTCTGCTTGTAACAATAAGAAATTAGGTGCTCAGACTTCTCCCTGTGTTTGCAAATGGGGATTGGAGGCACACCCAAACGCAACTGATCCTCTTTCAAACGCATGCTTTTCATAAACAAAATTAGAATTTTGATAAGTACTTTGTTAATCTCTTTGTTCATAGCCTAGACTGTAATTCAAAAATAGAAAGTAACTTTCCAGCTACAGGTATCCCCATATGCACAGGAAGATAAAATTTATGTTTACACCTCCAGGCAAGCCAGCACCATTTACAACTTAAAACTGTAATGAGGCCAAAATGTGACATGAATCATCCTCCCCAAATAATTCTACTGGCTCAAAAGAGGCTGCCTCACAAACACAGACGGGGAAAAGGGTATTTCCACCATACTGTTGATGCCTGGGGTGCTTGACTGCAAATCTTGGAGTGCCATGCAGGAAGCACCAGAGTGCTCCAGCAAGGCCACACAATTATCCAGTGAACGGAAAACTTACTCAATAACACTCACCAAGGAACCCTAGTTGCTTTATAAAATATGGATAAAGCTTCTTTAAAATTCAGCAATGTAATCAGAAACATTCGCTCTTATTATATGGTAAGCACTTAAAGTCCAACAGAATCACTCTTGTACATGCATGCACCTGTGTGTGCGCGCGCACGCACACACACACACACACACACACACACACACACACATACCTCTTAACCCAGCTCCATTTAGTAAGTAAAGCATTCTCTGGGAAGAAGTTAAGCCTTTCTGGCCATTGAATTAACATTTATTGATTGATTAAACAATGGCATTCATTCGAAGCTTTGGGATGAGCAAAGTTTTTGAGGCAAACTCGTATCACACACCTTCCTAGGCAAAAACTCTTAATCACTCCCCACCTGCCAAAGAAAAAGATGTAAACAACTCTATCAGAAGTTCAAGGATGAGACGAACCAGCCTCCTGCTGCCTCCCCAATCTTAGAACCATAAGATCAGAAGGCAAGAAAGGGAAAAAGAGGCCTGGGGAGAGGCACCACGCTTCCTTCGCTAACCTCACCTCACCCTCCCCAGCCCTTTCTACCCGTCAGCACCCCACCCGCTCTCCCAGGCCCGAGTCCAGCCTTGATTGTCCCCCCGAGGGCCCCTGTCCTCAGAATCCCTGAACTACATCTCACCTCGTCCAGCGCCCTCTGCCCATCGTGCAGCACTGCGTGCAGAAAGTGTTAAGCATTCTCCTCAATGGCTGTCCCATTCTGTATAGGTAAGGTGTGCACACTGTCTCTCTCACTCGGCTCACCTCTAACACGTCCATACATCTCGTTGGTTCTATGGCCAAGTCATCCAATCCCCAGCCCCTTCTCGTCAGCCCTACTGCTAACGGCTTGGTCCAAACTGTTACGATTGCTCATCTGGCTTTGGGCTTTCCAGTTACTGCCCCTGCCTCTGCCCTGCCTTTCACACGGTACACCTCAGCACAGCAGCCCTAAGGACCCCCAGAAACACGATCCAGACCGAGTCACTCTCTTGCTCACACCCTCTGTGGCTTCCCATCTTATCCCAGGAAAAGCCAAATCCTTGTGGGGTTACAGGGACCTGCCCACACATATGCACAACCACCATGTCAGCTCCCTGGTTATCTCCTCTCGTTCTCCTTGCTTCCAAGTTCTGGTCCTGCTGACCTGCTTGCTCACTCATCTTCAACCTCCTAGGCAAGTCCTCCCCCAGGGCCTCCCCACTGCCGTGTGTGTGTGTGTGTGTGTGTGTGTGTGTGTGTGTGTGTGTGTGTGAAAGAGAGAGAGAGCGCACCTCCCCCACAGAACCATGCGGTTCATTTCCTCACGTCCTCCAAGGTCGTTCCTCAAATGGTTCCTTTTTGCTGCGATCTTACCTGGCTGCCTTCTCTAAAAACTGGGAACTCTTTCCTCATCCTCCCCACTCCTCTCCCAGCTTCACTTTTTTCTTAGCACGTATCACCACCCAACGCGCTATGTGTTTCCTCTGTTGACCTTGTTTATCGTCTGTGCCCCGCCTGGAACCCGCGCTCCCCGGGAGCAGGCTTCTTGTTTACTGTTGTAGCTCCAGGGCCTGGACAGTAGGAGGCGCACAACCCAGATTCACGCCCTGGGCTGTGGTTGGAAGCATCCTCCAAGAACTCAAGCCATGGAAGTTCGGTCTCCAGGGCAGCAGGGCCGAGACTGGGGCCTTCGGGCGGTGACCGCCTGGCATGAAATGAATCCATCCGCTCCTGGATTAACGAGTTGCCAGGGGAGCTATGAAAACAAGCGCTCGCTCTTTCAGATACTCCTGCTCGGTCTCACCATGTGATACTCTCCACCATGTCATGATGTGACAAGGATTCCCTCACCAGATGCCAACATACCAGCATCACGCTCTTGGACTTGCCAGCCCCCAGAACATGAGCTAAATAAACCTCCATCCTTTATGAACTATCCGGTGACCTAGTTCACTCTGCATCACTCTGACCAAAATATGCGATGAGAACCATTTAGAGAAGTGAGGGTTTGCCGGATATGGTGGCACACACTTGTAATCCCAGTACTTGGGAGGCTGAGACAGGAGGATCGCAGGTTCACAGCCAGCCTCAGCTACTCAGAGAGGCCCTCCGCAACTCAGACCCCTGTTTCAAAATCAAGAATAAAAAGTAGAGCCGGGTGTGGTGGCGCACGCTTGTAATCCCAGCATTTGGGAGGCTGAGACCGGAGGATCCAGGTTCGAGGCCAGCCTCATCTACCTAGTGAGGCACTCGCAACTTAGTGAGACTCGGTTTCAAAATAAAGAATAAAAAATAGGGCTGGGGGTATAGCTCGGAGGTAGAATGCCCCTGAGTTCAATCCCCAGTACCGCAAAAAAAAAAGAATAAAAAGTAGGACTGAAGCTGTAGCTAGGAGGTAGAACGCTCCTGGGTTCAATCTCCAATACCACAAAAATTAAATAAATAAAGTAACAGTTGATTTGGGCTCATGTTTTCAGAGGTTCAGTCCAGGGTTGGCCAGCTCCAAAGTAGAAACATCACAGCAGCACAGCATGGCAGAGGCAAGCTCCTCAATTCACGGGAGCCAGAAGCAGAGAGAGCACGGGAAAGAGGCTGGGACAGCTATAGTCCCCGAAGCCACACGCCCAGTGACCCACATTCTCCAGCCATGCCCCATCTCTGAACCTTGCTGCATTGCCAAAACATGAACTTTCCTGGGAAACCTCACATATCCACCACATACCTCGTCTCAGGTATTTTATTACAGCAACAGAAAATGGACCAAGATGATTGGTAAACATTCTACTGTCACTAACAATGGTAGATGTCAATGATGAAGCTCTCCCTCAGTTTACATCATCTCTTGAAATCTCAGCGAATGACAGTAGACATCAATTCATATTTCATATAGCAAAATGTGTAGGTTTGGGAGCCAGATAAGGATGGCAGCCTGAGAAACTCAGGGTTAATTCTGCCTGGGACTGGAGTCTTGCTTTGTACATGGCGAACCTGATTAACTGGAACCTGTGATTGCTCTCACACCAGTAAGGAGAATGTATGAGTTCTGAAGCCAAGACCGCCGATGACTAGCAACGGACACTAAACACGCCATGCCCTAGAGGGAAACAAGCCTGAGAGCTCTGCGCCCAGCTCCCCCCTGGCCCTGGCAAGGGGCCTGAGGAGTGACCTTCCCAGTGGGCCCTGGCGGCACTCTGCTGCACCTCTGCTGCCCTTGTCAAGGCCACCACTCCACTCCTGGAAGAATTAAAAGATTCTCCTCCTTCCTCATCGCAAAAGCCAAAGTAGGCTGCACTGGAAGTGATCTCCAGTGGGATAGTTCTGTGGGGTCAGCTCCACCCTAGGGTTCAACTTTCAGAATCCTACAGCCTGCATTGGATAACTCCGCCTGCTTGGAAACCCACGCCTTGAATCACAAGAAGTGATCCCAGGGCTCCTAACAGTGGTTGGCCGGCCAGCCGTGGGAAACCGAGGGGCTCCATCAAACCCAGCAAAGATCCTCTGTCATGGACAGCTGCAGGTCGCCTCCTTCCTGGCCCGCCTCCTCATGTACACACTCATGGCATGGGGCTCTGACACAGGAGAGGGCATCACAAAGGCACTGCCTGTCCCCCAAGGGAGGAACACCCAAGCTATGATTCTAGGCTCGGTGATTGGAGCAACAAACACTGACTGTGTGCTGTGAACCCCAGGAGAGGAATGATGTGCCATAATTAGCTGGGGAGGGAGGAGAGAGAAGGTTTGGCAGAAAAGTTCTGACGTAATCCTCCAGGGATGGAAGGAAGGACACAGAGGCTGAGTAGCCTGTATGCGCAGAGGCATGCAAGTGTGGAAGGAGGCAAAGCATGTTCAGAAAATGCCCCCGAGGAAAGACTGAGGAGAGTGACCGCCGCGGCCACTCTCGTCCATCCTGGAGCCTTAGCACTTGTGCCAGACCCTCCTCTCTGAGGCCAGCGAGGACCCCTGGCAGCACGCTCTCCTCCCAGTCGGTGGCATTTGGAAAGGTTGTTTGCCAGGCAACAGTCATTTCCACTGTGTGATGGAGGGCAGGCCCAGCGTTTAGAATGGAAGGTCAGGCTGCGGACTCGGGGACTCCTGAACACCTGCACTGTGTCCATCTGCCTCCCTTTCTCCTCTGCACTGTGGATGGAATTCAGGTGACGGTCCACAGGACCGTGTCCCTGCCAGAGGCCTCTCTGTCCACCCCATTCCTGCCGGCGCCATCCCTTAGGGATGAGAACAATTCCCCTTCACATTAACTCTCTTCGTTTATGCG
>PVLC010009510.1:25133-53982 GCA_004027655.1 Graphiurus murinus
AGGAGGAGGAGGAGGAGGAGGAGGAGGAGGAGGAGGAGGAGGAGGAGGAGGAGGAGGAGGAGGAGGAGGAGAAGGAGGAAGAGGAGGAGGAGGAGGGATTCACATAGCTGAGATCTGAGTCCAGAGGAATTCCTGGGCACGAGTGTAATCACATCAGATGCAAATGATCCTTGCTCATCACCATGGCCACCCAATGGATTTTATAGACATTCGAGTGATATAAGCCTTAGGATACCTTTGAAGAAAATGCTAATCGTTTTTCATGGAAACTCATCCTAGTACACCAACACTGCCTGCTCTGGGACTCATTGTAAAGCTTATTCTTATCTTTAGAGAAGTATTAGTAGTAAAAGTCTATAATTATTATTATTTTTATATGTGTGTGTGTGGTGCTGGGGATCGAACCCAGGGACATTCTACCTTTGAGCTACACCCCTAGCCTGATTTTATTTTTTATTTTGAAACAGGTTCTCATTAAGTTGCAGAGGACCTTACAAAGTTGCTGAGGCTGGCCTAGAATCTACAATCCTCCTATCTCAGCCTCCCAATTACTGGGATTACAGGCGTGCACCACCACACCCGGCATAAAGGCTATAATTATTGAAACGAGAATTATAATTTTACAAAAAAAGGACATCTGTTATATGAAGATACTGTGCTAAGACCTTTCTATGTATTTTCTCATTCAATCTTCACAAAAAACTTATGAAGCAGGTGTTATTGTTGTCTCGATTTAAAGCATTTTCCTTCTTAGCCACATCATCAATGAAAGCATAAATTTATCTGAGATAAAAACAGATAATTCCTGACTCTGTCATCTAACACTAAGAAACATTATTTTAAGTATAGTTTTACAAAGTTAATATGCCGAAGCCTGTTGTGTTTCTTCTGTCACACAACACTTTGACTTAAGAGTTGTAGAATAAATTCTCCTCTGGAGTTGTAGAATAAATTCTCCCTTGGAAAGCAGGGGTGATCTATAACCTACCATTATGATAAAGAAATATGATGAATGAACAATCTGATATCATACATTTTGCTTTGAAGTAAAAAGTAATGTCCCAGTGTCCTGGAAGCAACAATAATGCAACTCCGTATTCAAGAGGTCCATGAGAACGTTGGCTCCAGTATCAGACACCGGTGCACCCTCTCCGGGACTGGCTCCGTGATCCTAGACAATGGATGTTCTTCCTTATCTATAAGTAGGGCGCCATCAATTATCTATTTCTAAGAGTTATGAAGGGGAATAAATGAGATAATGCATGCAAAGCCCTTAACACTTACAAGTGCTCAGTCAACGTCAGCTACGGCAATTACCATTATTATTCTTCTATTATTATATCTAACTTGATAGTTATGATTCTGAGAAAATACAGGACTTTAAAGTATCTTCAGAGCCACCAAAGCATGACGACAATGCTATATGCTGTATCATTCCAGTGTTAAGTAGATTTTATGGTGTCCAAAGTCTTTGAAGATTTAATATTTATATCTGGTTTTCCAGTAACCAGAGTATTCAATTACCCAAAACGCATTATTCTGTAATCATTAACCAATCTGTAGTCGTTTGTTGAAATGAAACCACATGAAACACCTGTTTTTAAATATTACGAGTGATATAGTCATGCCTAAAATAATTTAGTATTCCATATGTGGAATAAAATTCCATATGTGGAATAAATGGGGTGGATGTATATTATAATACATTTGTTCAAAGCCCTAAAATGTATACCAAGAGCAAACCCTAGTAAACCATGAACTCTGGATGACAAGGATGAGTTAGTATAGGCTCAGCAATTATCACAAATCTACCACTCTGGATAGGGAGGTATACTGGGGGAGGCTATATGTTTGCGGGAGTCAATGTTATGTGAGAAATCTCTCCACCTCAAGTTCTCCGTGAAAATAAAACTCTAACAAAATAAGCTCTAGACCACAGTTTAGGAGAAAATACTTGTAAAACATAATAGACAAAAGACTTATAGTCAGGATATAGATAAATTTCTTACAACTCAATAAGATTAAGCCAAGCATGGTGGCACATACCTGTAAATCCCAGTTCTTGGAAAGCTTAGACAAGAGGACCACAGGTTCGTGGCCAGCCTCAGCAGCTTAGCAAGACCCTCCACAACTCAGTGAGATCCTGTTTCAAAATAAAAATAGAAAAATAAAATAGGGCTAAGGGTGCAGCTCAGAGGTAGAATGACCCTGGGTTCAATTCCCAGTAACACACACACACACACACACACACACACACACACACACACACACACACAATCATCGTCATAATCATAATCATCATCATCATCTAATACAAAAATGGGCAAAATTTTTGAACATTTTGCCAATGAAGTATGAAGATGGCAAATAATCCATGAAAAATTGCTTAACATCCACTAATCACTGGACAAATGCACCTGAGAGCAGCGAGGAACTACTGTCAGCAGCAGAATGGCTGAAGACTGACCACACCACGCAGTGGTGAGGAGGGGGAGCAACTAGAACGCTCGTGCGCTGCTGGTGGGGTGTAAAATAGTACCCACCACACTGGAGGAGAGTTTGGCAGTGTCTTATAAATTAAACATGCATTTCCATATGATCACAAACTGCCATTCTTCCATTCCATTCAAAAGGAATTAGAAAGTATGTTCACGAAGCCGGGCATGGTGGCACACACTTGTAATCCCAGTACTTGAGAGGCTGAGACAGGAGGATCCGGGTTCTCGGCCAGCCTCAGCTGCTTAGTGAGGCCCTCTGCAACTTAGTGAGACCCTGTTTCAAAATAAAGAATAAAAAATAGGACTGGGGGTATAGTTCAGAGGTAGAATGCCCCAGGTTCAATCCCCAGTACCACACAAAAAAAAGTATGTTCGCACAACCAGTGATAGAGAGTTCAAGTTGTTGCCAATAGTGACACAAATAAACGTTTTGTGATTGAAACTCCATATCCTGGTAGTGGGAATAATTACACAACTATGCACTTTTGTCAAAGTGTATCCTTAAAATTGGTAAACCTAATTCTATGTTAAAAATTATATGTTAATGAAGTTGGTACAAAAATATGATAATTAGTAATATAAGATATTCTATGACCATTGCTAAATAAATGTTACATTAAGAATGAAAAGAAGACTTAAGGAGATAGAGAAATCCTCCCAACAAAATATCTGAAAGATAAATTTAATTAGTTTGCACTTTACCAAAGAAATCTATCCTTTGAAATGCTGAAGAAAGCATACCCAAGTCAGACTAACAAATGGTAGCGTAGAGCCCAGTTCATCTCATGCTAAAGTCCAGACACTCATACTGTGCCCCACAGCTTCCCACATCATTTCAAGACAGTCAAAACTAAGAAAATATTTTATCAAGTTCTCAAGGACATTTCTAGAATAATCTCATCACTTTTAGAGCATTAATTCTGAGACCTGACTAGAGATAATATGGCTATTATGTAATATTTAGTAGTTTAAAATACTTTAAACCCAACAATTGCCAAAAAACAAACCGTGAAAAACATTAAATCATCAGTAATATTATCCTAGCAGAAAGATGTTGATTTATATACAGCCAAGAAATACATAAGAAATCTCAACAATAATGCCTTCATCTTTTTTAGAAAGAAAATCCTGAAATGTCATAGGAGCAATTATAATTTTCACAGTAACATTTTTTGTTTGGTTTTGCTTGTTTTTTCCAACAGAGTCTCACTATGTTATCCAGGCTAGTCTCGAACTCATGACTCAAGTGATCCTTCTGTCTCAGCCTCCCAAGTAGCTGGAACTACAGGCACCTGACACCACACCCACTATAGCAAAGTAATTTTAGACATGTGTGCTAAGATGTATCCAAGAGATGTTGTCATGAGTTTGCTATGTTAAAATTTCAAATTTACTCATACACTTTATCAAGTTCTCAAGGACATTTCTAGAATAATCTCATCACTTTTAGAGCATTAATTCTGAGACCTGACTAGAGATAATATGGCTATTATGTAATATTTAGTAGTTTAAAATGGGAAGTTAATATAGGTCTAAAAATACCAAAGAAACTGGTATGTAAAAATGTCAACTGTGATCACCAAAAATTGCTTTTAGTTGTGTCTAACTGTCTCACACTCTTACAAAGAGTTCTGCATTTTGTATCAGAGATGGCCTGATCACAAAATAGCATCATTTGGTATGTGGCAGCTCTTCATATTTTAGCCATTCTCAATGATACAGATTTAGCACCTTCTTATAAACTCCATGACCCGTCCAATCCCTTAATTTTCAAATACTTTCAGGAAGTTTCACCAATAGGCAAATATGTTGAGGGTAGGGGGAAAAGATTCTTACTAAGAGGATTTTTTAAAATAATTCTAGCCGGGCGTGGTGGCCCACACTTGTAATCCCAGCATTTGGAAGGCTAAGACCCGAGGATCTGGGTTCGCGGCCAGCCTCAGCTACCTAGTGAGGCACTCTGCAACTTAGTGAGACCCTTTTTCAAATTAAAGAATAAAAATAGGGCCAGGGGAATAGCTCGGAGGTAGAATGCCCCTGAGTTCAATCCCCAGTACCGCAAAAATAATAATAATAATCTCCACATGGCAGCCTTCAGTGTTTACACTACAACTGAAGTTTTCACAACTGCCATGTCTTCACAGCTCAACTGATGGAGTTTTGGTAATGTGCTCATTAGGAAAAAATCATGGAGACAATCTAGTGGCTGTCTCCGAGAGAGTGATCTTTTTATGACCTAGCAAATATGCACATACATACACACACAACAACAACAACAAATTGAAAGTTTGTGGAGAAGAGAGAACCCTTGCACACTGTTGGTGGGAATAAAAATTAGTACAGCCATAGCCAGCTGTGGTGGCACAAGCCTGTAATCCAAGTTCTGGGGAGGCTGAGACAGGAGGATCTCAGCCTCAGCAACTTAGCGAGACCGTTTCAAAATAAAAAATAAAAAAAATTAAAAATTAAAAATAAAATAGGGCTGGGGGGGAGAGGTAGAATGCCTCTGAGTTCATCCTCCAGTACCAAAATAAAAATAAAAATAAATAGTAAGTCATTATGGAAGGTTCCTCAGAAAACTAAAAATAGAATTACTAAATGATCCAGCAATCACAATTCTGAATATAGATCCAAAAGAATTAAAATCAGCATGCCAAAGAGATATTATTGCAGCATGATTCACAATTGCCAGGGTATGGAATCAACCTAAGTGTCCATCAACATCAACGGATGAACGGATAAAGAAAATTGTGTGTGTGTCTACACACAGTATACTATTACCCATCCTAAAATGGGGGGGTGGGGGAGAGTTCTGCTATTTGCATCAGCATGGATGATCCAGAAGAATATTATACTAACTTAAATGAGTCAGGAATAGAAACACAAATACTACACGATTCCTCTTATATGTGGAATCTTTCTTTTTTTTTCCCAGGGGCTGGGGGATTGAACCCAGGGGCATTCTACCTCCAAGCCACACCCTCACCCTCATCACCTTTTTTTTTTTCATTTTGAAAGAGAGCCTTACTTGGTTGCTCAGAGTCTTACTAAGTTGCTAAGGCTGGCCTCGAACCTGCAATCCTCTTCTCTCAGCCTCCCAAGTACTGGGATTACAGGTGTGCACCATCGCACCTGACTATGTGGAATCTACAAATAGTTGAGCTCAGAGTCGAGGGGTGAATGATGGTCACCAGAAGCTGGGAAAGGCAGGGGAGGAGGGGGAGATGTTGATCAAAGGATACAAAATTTCAATTAGGAAAAATAAGCTTTAATAATCTGTTTCAAACCAGCTAAAAAAAACAAATTTTAAATGTTTTCACAAAAACAATAATAATAAGTACATGAGGTGATAGAACTGGTAATTAGCCTGATCTAATCATGCCACACTGCAAACATATATCACAACATCTCATTGTATCCCATTAATGTTTATAATTGTTATTTGCCAATTCAAAATTAGATTTTTAGCCAGGTATGGTGGTGCACACTTGTAATCCCAGTGCTTGGGAGGCTGAGTCAGGAAGATAGCAGGTTTACGGCCAGCTTCGGCTACTTAATGAGACCCTCCAAAACTTAGTGAAATCCTTTTTCAAAATAAAGAATAAAAAATAGGGCTGGGGATGTTTCTTGGAGGTAAAATGCCCTTGGATTCAACCCTAGTACCATAAAAAAAAAAATGTTGCAAGTAGGACAGCAAAAAGAAGCAATAGAGAGCTACGGTATATATTTAATAATCCAGAATTCCTCAAAAAATTGTCTTACCTAGAAATATCTGAGCAATCAAGGAAAAAACATTTATGTCAAATAATTAAGACGTCTAAATTATTGGATACTTTGATTACTTAAGTACTTTGTAAACCTTTAAATACTTTAATTACTTAAGATATTAAAGAAGGCTTAACAACATCAAATAAATAACTATTCAACCTGAGAACACAGTAGCTGAGAATCCATTCCTTTGATTATTGATGCTTTGGTAAGGAAAAGTGAAGATTCATTTAATATGTGAAGAGAATGAATTTGCAAAGTTGCCTCCATGGGAGAAGGCATGGAAGCCTCTTTATGGCCCAGGGTTTAGTGACCTTGAATTTGTCCTCATCTCCTTCCCCACTAATTCCACCAACACCTGGAGCATGATTGAGCTCCGGAATCTTATGTCATTTCAATCTGTAGCATCTAGCACCTTGACACACCAACCTCTACCTATGAAGAACCCTTTCTAATTTCTAGTACATTTCTGATCAACCAAAATGTAAACCTACACAAAAGCCATAAATGGAAGTGCTTCAAGTTCAAAACTTTTTCTTTATGCTATGTTATCATCATTGTATTCCTCAGCTTTCTGTCGCTTTAACAAAATACCTGAAATGGTTGACTTATCAAGAGGAAAGGTCTATTTTGGTTCATAGTTGCAGAGGTCTCAGTCCATGGCTCTGTTGCATATTGTCCTGTGATGGGGCAGAACACCTCAGTGGGGAGTGTACAGTGGAATCTCAAGAGAGCAGGAAGCAAAGAGGGGAAGGAGCGGGGTCCCAGCTGCCAGGCACCAGCCAGGCATCATCTCATTTAGCTTCTCCAACAACCTTGAGGCTGAAACTATCATCAAGAAGGTGTTCTAGCCGGGCGTGGTGGCGCACGCTTGTAATCCCAGTACTTGGGAGGCTGAGACCAGAGGATCTGGGTTCTCAGCCAGTCTCAGCTGCTTAGGGAGGCTCTCTGCAACTTAGTGAGACCCTGTTTCAAAAATAAAGAATGAAAAATAAGGCTGGGGATGTAGTGTAGCTTGGAGGTAGAACGCCCCTGGGTTCAATCTCCAGTACCAAAAAAACAAAAAAACACTTGATTTAATGAAATAAAGCACTGTGGGAGATTCAGGGAGTTAATGAATTGCTCAGTAATTTGCTGAGCACAGAACTGAGATACAGAGATTTCCGCAATTCTCCTTACCTGGCCTGGCCCACGGTCACAGCAGCCTGGCAGCAGCCTACGTGAATAGTCTTTCTTGCTGGTGAGTCTAGATTTGCCCAGGTAATATGAATTTGTTCTCATCCAAACTATGCCAACCCAGGTGAGAATTGTTGCCCCAGATTACATCTTGTGGTGTTTTTATAAACACACAACTCTGAGAGTCACCAACGTTATAATGTATGAGACTAGAATTGTGTGATAATAGAGCTTTATATCTCTAATCAACAATTATCTCTAACAACCTTGGTATAAACTGATTACACATCTAATTATCATTTTTAATATTCACTTAGTTCCAGCAATGAATTAGATACCATAACAATATAATGTATGAGCATTTTACTCTTTAAATAATATGCACTCCTACTATGCATCTTAAATGCAGAACAAGGAAGGCATTCTAACTAAATTCATAGTTTTAGCATAATCTAAAATTATCTTCTCACAGATATGAACGTCTTGGCTATAGCAAGCGGCTTAGATTGAGTTTCCCCAGGAGCAGACCCTAAAGCAAGAATATGAGGGCAAGTAGTTAGGTATGATCCTAGAATACAGACCCACTGTGTTCAGGAATACCCCACACCATGCTGATTCATCCAAATACGATCCATCTCTGAAATAGTCCAAATTTATTTATATGTTTGCTACTGAGGTTTCAACCTAGGGGCATTCTACCTCTGTGCCACACCGCCTGCCCTTTTTACTTTTTATTTTGAAACAAGGTCTCACTAAAGAACCACATACTGGCCTCGAACCTGCAATCCTCCTGTCGCAGCCTCCCAACTACCAGGTATTATAAATGTGTGACCAGGCCCAGCTAAAAATTTACTTATTTATTTGTTTGTTTGTTTGTTTGTTTGTTTATACACACATAATATTTATTTCAGAATCCTGAGTGTATTTTCATCTCCCAAGAAACACAGTTGGTCCTCAAGCAGGAGAATCTGGCTCAGGACACAGCACGGTCTGGGGAGCCTTCCCACCCACAGCACAATCACCCTCAGCCAAAGCCAATGCGCTGAAGCAAGTGTGGTGCACACTGCTGGCTTCTCTTTTCCATGCATTTTGTGTTCTGTGAATAATTTTGACCCAGACTGCCCCCGCCTCGATGTGAGTCGGGCATGGTGGCGCAAGCCTGTAATCCCAGCTGGATCACAGGTTGGAGAACAGCGTCAGCAACTTAGTGAGACTCTCATCGACTTAGGGAGTCCCAGTTTCCAAATAAAAATTAAAATAAGGCTAGGGTGTCACTCAAAGATAGAATGCCCCTGGGGTTCAATCCCCAGTACCACAAAAAAAAAAAAGTGTAAGTAATAGTGCTGGACATGAAGGATGAAAAAAGAAAGATGGAAGGGAGGGAGGAAGGGGGGATGTAGGAGGAAAATCAGCCTGGAAATTGAAAGGCAAGTTTGTGTCTCCTGGAGTGTCACCAAGGAACTGGTGGGGATCAGCAGACCCACAGGTTAGTGAAGGAAACCCTTGGCCTTCTGAGGGAGTCACAAACATGACGCAGCCCAGGAAGACTGAACTGGGAGAAACTGAGGCCAGACACACGTCAGGATTCGAAGAGAACAGGGAGCTGTTACATGTCAGGGCGTTCCCTTCCGATGTCACTTGCACGATGTGAAAAAAGAGCCGAGGGAAAGACCTTCCCTGATCTGCTGGTCATCAAATGGTCCAGAGATGAGGCTTCCCATACACGCCCCCTTACACCCCAGAGGCTCTCTGATGCACCACGTGCTCTTGCATTCCTCACTTGCTGGGCCGCTAGCACCACCCTCCATGCTGGAAGGGCCAGCTCTGGGTGTTCCCGGGTAAGTTTCCAGGAAGCAGAAACTGGGAACAAGAACACGCACATGACCAGCCCGGCCTGGTCACTGCAGGGACAGAGGAAAGGAAACGTGAAAGCCAGGGAAACCAGAATGGCAGCCGCCGTGACAGGCGTAGATGCTGCAGATCCAACACAGGCATGTGCTCAGTCAGGAGAGGAGAGATTTTTTTTTTTTTTTTTTTTTGGTAAGTATTATATTGTTAAACTGCATCCATTAAGTATTGTGCTTCATTCATTTAGAAGAAAAATATGTAATATATGGCACATACTCAATACCTTAAAAAATATCTGAGATGAAGTGTTTCCGTCCTTCGAAGCCCGCAGCGCTCCGAGAGTTTTCCTCTGACACTCGGGAAGCACCCACCGCGTGGAGAGACCTGGTCGGTGGGGCAGGGCGATGACGAGAAAGGGCCGCTTCCCCCAAGGAGCTCAGAGCCCGCGGGCCAGCAGCCAGGTCTACATTAACTACGTAAGCATCAGCACTGTCGCTCGGGATTTACTAGATGGAGTTTATTTCATTTCAAAAATTCAATATTCAACAATATAGTGATCTTCTCTAATAAGTGAATTACTGAAAGCTTACTTTGGGAGATTTTCAAGCAAATATCGATCTGACATTAAAAGAAGCCCAGACTATCAGGATAAACAACATTAAAAATAGTAAAGTTAAAAATAAAGTAAACAAGAAAAAGATCTAAATCAAAATTCTGTCTTTTTTTTTTTTAAGGCCCTGTTAGCCTAGCATCTATTTTTATCAAATATTACAAACATCCCATTTTTCTTCTCATAACCCAACTTCTTCTATAGAGCACTGGGGTGTTAACACATGTAAGCACCCTCAGCCAGGTATGGCAGCCCACACCTATTATTCCAGCTCTTTGGGAGGCTGAGACAAGAGGGCTACAAGTTCAAGGCCAGCTTAGGCAATTTAGGGAGAGGCCATCTCAAAATAAAATAAAAAGGGCTGGGGATATAGCTCAGTGGTAGAGCACTTGCCCAGCATGTGTAAGGTCCTGGGTTCAATCCCTCAGATTGCAAAAGAAGGAGGAGAAGAAATGTAATCACCCTTGCAAACATTATAATTCAGTTAAGGAAAGGAGATAAACACAGAAAATGTTAAAAATAAATAAACTAATACCATTTCAATATCAGAAAATTACAAGCCAGTGTTGAATTCATGGCCAGTGTTCACAGTGGCGCTATTGCAATTTACCAGGAGAAAAATCATGAACACTTCAGACAAGCATATATTTAAGCCCGATCTAGAAGGATGAGTAAAATTTGGACACATATGGGGAAGAAGGGCAAAGGAGCTCATACACAAATATGTAGGAAATAACCATAAGTAATGTAAAAAGTGAATTCTATGGGATAGCAAAGAGTAAATGTGGAGAACCTTTGGTGTCGAGGCAGGAGGTGGGGTTTTATCCTCAATAATGGGGAGCTTGAGGAGTCTCAGAAAGTGTTTGAGCAAAGAGATTGTACAAAGAGGTATTTAAGAGTATTCAGCTGGAGCCGGGCATGGTGGTGCATGCTTGTAATCCCAGCATTTGGGAGGCTGAGACAGGAGGATCCGGGTTGGCAGCCAGCCTCAGCTGTCGGGGGGCCGGAAGGCTGATCAGAGCTGGAACTCACACCTTGAGGGAATGCCCCCTCAGAAGGCCACAATGACAATGCAGAAACAGGTTCTAGCTGCCATCCTGCTGTGGCCCTTACCTGAAAAGGACACGATCAACCTTGACCAATCATGCAAGCCCACACAAGCTTACCTGACCCCCCTGACCCCACCCCTCACCTCTAGCTACTTAAGCAGCCCTTCTTTAATAAAAATTGAGGCTTGATCAGAATCCTGTCTTGCCTCCATTCTTTCGCGTCCCTTGTTTGTTTCATTCCCTTAGGTTAAGCCACCTCGGTCTCCCGTTCCCAAACCCCTGCTGGCCGGGGCATACACTCAGCTACCTAGTGAGGCCCTCCACAACTTAGTGAGACCCTGTTTCAAAATAAAAAATAAAAAATAGGGCTGGGGGTGTTGCTCGGAGGTAGAATGCCCCTGAGTTCAATCCCCAGTACCGCAAAAAAAAAAAAAAAAAAAAAAGAGGGTTCAGCTAGAACTACTATGGAAGGATGGACAGGAAAACCTCACTGTCCAGGTGTGAAGTGGGAGGGTCTGAGCTGGGGTGGGGGATATTTGTGTGAGAAGGATTTAGAAGAAAGATTCTATAAGATTTGGTAAGTTAAAGGAGACCAAGAGATTGGTTGGTCTCAGCAACAGATGGCCAAGAGGAGGGGGAAATCGTTAATTAAAGAAATCAAGATGGAAAGATGATTTCAGACCAATGAAAAGCCAGTAGAAACAGGTCACAAAACTGTGAGACAAAAGCAGTAACGAAGCTGGGCATGGTGACACATGCCTGTAATCCTAGTACTTAGGAGTCTGAGACAGGAGGATTTCAGGTTTGAGGACAGCTTCAGCAATTTAGTGAAACTCTCAACAACCTAGTAAGATCTTATTTCAAAATAAAATATAAAATGGCTGGAGATGGAGCTCGGAGATAGAATGCCCCTGGGTTCAATTCTCAGTACCAAAAAAAAAAAAAAAAAAATAGCAGTAATCATAGAATCATAGGATTCAATGTGGAAAGTGCCATAGACTCTTTTGGAAAATATTAGAGTAAATATACTGGAGATTTTTGTTCTTTTGGGTTGACTGGCTGGCTGGCTGATTGGTTTAGATGGGATCTCACCATACTGTATAGGCCGATCTTGAATCACAGTAAAGCAATCCTCCTGCCTCAGCCTCCTGAGTGCTGGTACTACAGGTGAGCAAATAATGTCTTTCTTATTAGAAAGCAATATAAGTTTAGTGCAAACAAATTTGTTACCATGAACAAAAATAAAAAATACTCCGAATCAGTTACCCAGAGATGACCACTCTCATGCTGTACCCATCCTTTCTATCTCTTTTGATATTTTTCTATGTCAATAATAATCAAAAGAGAAGGGAATGAAGGAGGTGGAGAGAGAAGGGAATGGCTAAGATTTATTGACTGCCTATTACCTTCCAAGCAATAGTCTGAGCTCTGCATGTATTAACAAAGTTATTCTTTCAATAACTCAAAGAGTTAGGCACTATTATCCCTTTTTGTGGGTCAAGAAACTGGAGCAAAGAAGGCTCACAAAATCTGCCCAAAAGGACACAGCTAATAAAGGACAGAGTGGAAGCAACCTAGCCCCAGCCTATGGTCTTAACCACCATGCATATTGCTTCTTCCATGGTGGGTGCATATAATATATACCAACGTGAACAGATAATGATGGAACTTATACACATTCATTTATTCTTTAACCAAATCTCCAAACAGCAGAATTTCCTAGTAAAAGGCCATGACAGGGCTGCCAACTGCCATCTTCTCATTGAAGTAATTATTTACCAAATAGCTGTTCTTCCTTCGGACCCTTGGGAACCAAATCTCTCAGTTTAAGAAACCCAATAATCAGGAGAGGCTACATTATGCTGCAGTAACAAGCAGCCCCAAACGTCTTAGGATTTATAAGCACCCAGGTCTATCATCATCCACAATTCATAATCCATTCTAGGATCATCTGGGAATCGGCTGCATGACTGATGACTGGAGGACCCAAGTATCTGGTGGCATGAGATGTTGCCACCCTGCTGGCAGAGCAAAAGGGAGCTCTGCTGGGTCCTCCCTTTGCAGCTAAGTGCACTGGCCTGAAAACGGCTTGTCACCACATCCAACTCTCATTGGACAGAACTTGTCATGTGACCCACCAAGCCGCAAGGAGCCAGGAAGTCTCCTACCTGGGCCCAGACTGGGGGAGAATCCCCACCTGTGAGCACCTCTGCCCTCACCTAAGAGTGCAATTCACATCCTGAGTATCTGGAACCCTCGGGTCCAAGCCACACGTTGAATAAGATTCTATTGCCAATATCCCTTTAAAACACAAACTGTCAAATATAGATGCCTTAAATTAGCAGCGTTGTTAAGATATTAACAAATATTTCAGTTTTTCCTGTAGATGAAAAAAATAGTCCAGAGAACACCAGTTCAAAGTAACTCCAGCTAGTAAAAAGCTAAAATATGAGAGTTTGTATGTATGTGTTTGTGTGATGATGATAATGATGATGATGATTCCCTCAATAATTCCTTAGAAAGCACACAAGAAAAAGATACATTTCACCTGTCATGAGACTTACTGTTTGTATCCAGATCAACTATGCGTTTCATAAAAATGGAAATCTATGCTAAAATATTTTGCGGCAAAATTCATTACCATAGATCTTAGTCTTTATGCAATGCTTCTTTTCTTAACCAACATTTTATAGCTTAGAGTTTTACATTCTCTGACAGATTTTATTTTAATTATTTATCTGGGACGTGTATGCATTTGCAAGCAACAAATAATCTAGATGGTGATGGCTGATGAATATATTTATGTGCGTCTTACAATGTTTTTCTCTAGCTTAGCTAACACAAACTTTGTAGTCAAAAAAAAAAAAAAAGACCAAAATCAGCAGTCATTCATCCAGAGTGACTCGAAGCCCCTTCAAGAGCAGATTTGAGATCCCTCTTTGTAGTTCAGCCGATGTGTCCAGGTCCCACATTAGCAAAATGTCAGAGCAAAGCCACAGACCTAGGGTACTTTCCACCACCCACCACCTCAGGCTGTATTGCTTTGGACAAACCATCCCGTTTCTCTCGATCTCAGTTTCTTCAGTTAGAAAGTGAGGGAGGAAGCTGGGTGTGGTGGTGCACACTTGTAGTTGGAAGTTTGAGACAAGGATCTCAGGTACACGGCCAGCCTCAGCAACTTAGTGAGGACCTCCGCAACTTAGTGAGTCCCTGTTTCAAAATAAAACAGGGCTGGGAGTGTAGCTCAGAGGTAGAACTCCCCAGGGTTCAATCCCCAGCACCACCACCACCCCCCAAAAAGTAAGGGAGTAAGACCCACTTAATCAAGATTTCCAAAGTAGTTTTCAAAGAATACCAGTCTCTGAGATGAATGTGGGATTAATATCTTATTCCTCTCCTGGAGATTAATAATGAATATCAGCACAGTGACAATGGTAAAGGTGGTATGATTTGGATGTGATTTGACCCAAGGGTTCGTATGTTTGAAATGTGTCCTCAGGGTGGCAATGGTAAGAGGTGGCGGGACCTTTAAGAGGTGGTGCTAGTGGGAGGTGGTTAAGTCACTGGGGCACCGCCCCTGGAAGGGATTGACAGTTCTTGCTGGACCCCAGTCACTCTCTGGCTTTCTGTCTCACCATGTGATGTCTCCCTCTCGGACACATTCCCACCATGACACCATCTACCATGAGGTGATACAGCCAGAGAAGACCTTGCCCAAGTTGGGAGCCATGATGTTTGGACTTTTAGTCCCCAAAACTGTCAGCTAAGCAAATAGTTTTTTCTTTATAAGCTACCACCTTTGGGCAGTGGGCTTATCTCCTCCAAGACATCTTCCCTGACCACCACTGCCCTACGAAGTGCCCCACTTTGCTTTCTTTCCCTTCACAGCCCTCGACCCTGCTAAACATCACATAATGTATCATCTGCCTCTCGCACTAAAATAGAGGCTCCTAGAAACAAGAACTTTGTCCTGTGACTCACCCAGCTCTAAAATACTCCAAGAACAGTAGGAGCGCACTAAACATTTTTTGAATGAATGAATGAATAAATGAAGTCTGTAAAACTAGCGCTCTACAGAACACGGAGATCAGGCCCCACTCCATGCATCAGCGTTGCTTGTTAGAAATGCACCGTCTCAGACGCCATCCTGGACCCACTTAGCAGACCCAACGGGGGCGAGCCCAGCAAGCTGGTGTGGACAGGTCCTCCGGGTGGCTCTGATGCTCACTAGTATTTCAGAACCACTGGCCTAGATCATCTTTATGATAAATCCAACCCACAAAATTCTAGAATTCTATTATTTGTGAACAGTTCTCTTAAGGTGCTCTGAACATTTGACAAGAGAATGGACTGACTTCTCCAGTTTCCTGAGAGTCTTGGAATTATCATATATGGCAACATCCTGCTTGCCCCTCCAATAGCCACAAAGCTCTAATTAACATACAATGTCCCACTGAGAATTAATCAGCTTAACAGATACCCAACACATTTGCAGGTCATTTTACCATCTGCCATGACTAAGAAAAACCAGTTACCCTCAAACAAAGCTCTCTTTAATGAAGGTTATGTTCATCCAAAATAAAGAAGAAACATTCACATACACATGCACAATTATTCTCATCATGAATTAATCACTCGATTATTCTACTCCCAGTGATACTGCAGAAAACCCAATTGTAATATTGAGAAATTCTCTGGAGAATCATTGGTATGTGCTCACTTTTATCTACTTTCACTTTCTATTAATGGAAAATGAACAACAGCGCATTTTTTTAAATAAAAGCCTTACTGGAAGATGCCATATCAAGTAAGCATCTCAAATGCCCAGCCTGGGATATAACTATCACTTGCAAGCCGAGATGCCTTCCAGAGCCTTCCAGAGCCTTCCAGAGCCTTCCACAACCTGAGAGGTCCACTCTGCTCTTCAGGCTTCCCTGCCTCGTCCTCTCCATTTCCATCACAGCCCTCCTCCCCTTCCCGCCCAGCCTACTCCTGCCCTCAGTCAAGGTGGACTCCAGGCAGCGGCGACCACTGTCTCCCTCTTGGGACTTTGGCGGCACCCAGCAACATGGCTAGCCACCAGCATAGGAGCCGCACTGGAGCGCGCTGCCGTCGTCTTATCTGTGTGTGTTTCATCTCCTCTGCTAATCTCTAGTTCAATGAACAAGTAAGACCGGGGCTTTGACGTTTCTGCATTCTCCGTCCCCGTTCTCCAGACCCTGCATCCCACGTCTTTGGCTTGTCTCTTGGTTCCAGTGATACCTACAGCGCTAGCTGAAAGACCATCCTTCAGCTCTCCAGAAATTCCACCAGCCATGCAGGTCCTGCTCTCGCCTGCCCACCTTCTGGTTGGGAAGAGAAGTAGAAGGGGGAGAGATCTGAGTGAGCAGCCAGGGAGAACTTGACAAAGAGGAATCTCTACTATAGAAAAAAATGATGGCTGAACGCACACCTATAATCCCAGGACTTGGGAGGCTGAGACAGGAGGACCGAAGGTTCGAGGACAGCCTCAGCAACTTAGCAAGATTCTCAGCAACCTAGCAAGACCCTGCTTCCAAAAATAAATAAATAAATAAATAAATAAATAAATAAATAAATAAATAAATAAATATAAGGCTGGGGGTGTAGCTTGGAAGTAGAATGTCCTGGGTTCAATCTCCAGCACAAAGATGGAGGAAGGAAGAAGGAAAGGAGGAAGAAGGAAGGAAGAAGGAGGAAGGAAGGAAGGAAGGAAGGAAGGAAGGAAGGAAGGAAGGAAGGAAGGAAGGTACTTAGGAGATATTGTAGTACTGAGTTCCCCACAGGAGCAGGCCAGAGACCCAGGTGGAAGTTAAGTTTGGACAGATGTATATAAGCCTTTCACAGTCTTCTGGGATTCCATATTAGAATTCTCAGGGAAGGATGCAATATGCAATCTGGCCTGGAAACAAGACATTTTTGTTAGGTACTAAGATCTTTATCTTAAAAATCAAGCAAGTTGCCAGGCACAGTGGCACACACCCATAATCCTAGTTCTTGAGAGGCTGAGATAGGAGGATCACAAGTTTGAGGCCAGTCTCAGCAACTTAGTGAGGCCCTGTTTCAAAATCACAAATAAAAAGATCTGAGGGTGTAGCTATGTATCTCTCAAAGGTAGAAGGTCCAAATCAGGTATGTCCAGAAACCAGACTTCTCACCAGACAATGAAACAGTCATCAGTCAATCTTTGGTCTTATCAGGGGCAACAACCATTGGGCTGAAAAGGTAACTTGGAGCACATGAGCTGAGCCTCCTGAGGATCACCGCTCAGGACCCGGGGTGGTTCACAGGCATGACATGGGGTGTCCACACCGCTGTGCGAGGTGCACCTTCCTGGAACCTTGTTACAGGTCAGCACATTGACCCTGTGACATAGGAGCGGGGGAAGACCAAGAATCACTATTCGTCCATCATCGTTAAAGCCCAGCATGACAGGCTGTGATCCCAAAGATTGGCACTAGCCATGCCCCACCCACCCAATAGGCTGGACTGTGAACAACCAACCCTTTATTTTAAAAAAACTTAAAAGAACCATTTTATTACTATTAACAATTTTTGTTTACAGAACACCAGCTTGGTAAACTGTCCTGTTAAGATCGGTGTTTTAGAAGATACTTAGGAAACATACTCAACCCACAAAGAAGTCAGCAATAATCAACATCACAGTTGTACATATGTTAACTTAACCCTTACTATTGGAGTAAAATTTAGAATTCACCACTCAGTAAGATAACTACAATTACAGCTTTTTGTAGGTTAATATCATTGACAAAGATCAAATAGCTCTAGACCTTTTATAGATTTAGAGTTATATGATCAGAAACAGGCTTATGCCAGGAGTGGTGGCGCACACTTGTAACCTCAGCATTTGGGAGACTGAGACCTAGGATCTGGGTTCTCGGCCAGCCTCATCTATATAGTAAGGCACTCCGCAACTTAGTGAGACCCTGTTTCAAAATAAAGAATAAAAATTAGGGCTGGGAGTAGAGCTTGGAGGTAGAATGCCCCTGGGTTCAATCCCCAGTACCACAAAAAAAAAAAAAAAGAAACAGGCTTATTATCTGATGGTCAATTGTATCTCTTTTATATAATAATAAAACATTTAGTCAAAGCAAAGGGGTGTAAACCAGGACTTAAAATGCCAATTTTATTAACCATTTTAATATAACAACCAACCCTTTTAAAATACAGCTTTGAAGCCAGTTGTGGTGGCATATTGCTTGTAATCTCAGTACTTAGGAGGCTGAGACTGGAGGATCCGGGTTTGTGGCCAGCCTTAGCTGCTTAGTGAGGCCCTCCTCAACTTAGTGAGACCCTGTTTCCAAATAAAGAATAAAAAAATAGGTCTTGGCCTGTAGCTCGGAGGGAGAATGCCCCCAAGTTCCATCTCCAGTACCAAAAAAATAAATAGGGCTGGGGCAGGGATAGTTCAGAGGTAGAATGCCCCTAAGTTCAATTCCCAGTACCACAAAAAAAAAAAGAAAGAAAGAAAATACAGCTTCAAAGCCAGGTGTGATGGCATGCACTTGAAATTCCAGTACTTGGGAGGTTGAGATAGGAGGATCATAGGTTTGCAGCCAGCCTCAGCAACTTAGCAAAACCTCAATAATTTGGTGATACCCTGTTTCAAAATAAAAGAGGCTGGGGATGTAGCTTGGAAGTAGAATGCCCCTGGGTTCAATCCCCAGTACCAAAAAAAAAAAAAAAAAAAAACCTAAAAAATTTTAAAAATACAACTTTGAACAAAAGGGGATATTAAAAGAAAATGAAAGAACCAGAGTTTTCTCACTGGCAAACCCAGTAGCTACTCTATTTTCTCAAATATATTGCCACTGGCTTCCCAAAACCCTCAGGAAGGAGAGATCAGAGGAAGCAGCTCTGGTTCCTTCTCTCCAAGACTCAAATTAGGCTTTAATAGACCCTGTGGTCCCAAGAAAAGAGTTCCACAACCCAAACTACTCCATTACATTAAATATTTACTAAAGATATTAAAGTTATATTGCAACTAGGCAGAAGTACAGTGAGTTCCAGTGTGAAGAATCCACACTAGCTACTTGAAGAGGGCAGAGGCCCAACACTTCAACACACAGGCACAAGTAAGAACTTTCTCAACAAGACCCCAAAGCACAAGCAACTCAAAGGAAGATCAATACATAGGATTGCATTAAACTGAAGAGCTTCCGTGCAGCAAAGAAAACTATCAAGAACCTCAACAGAGAGCCCACAGAGTAGGAGAAAAATTTTGCCAGCTACTCTTCTGATAGAGGTCTAATATCTAGGATATACAGAGAACTCAAGAAAATCACAGCTAAGAAAACAAATAACCCAATCAAAAAATGGGCAAAGGATCTCAACAGACACTTCACGAAAGAAGAAATACAAATGGCCAATAAATGTATAAGGAGATGTTCAACATCATTAGCAATCAGAGAGATGCAAATCAAAACTACCTTGAGATTTCACCTAACTCCAATCAGAATGGTAATCATAAAAAACACGAACAAGGATAAATGCTGGTGAGGGTGTGGAGAAGTGGGAACCCTAATACATTGTTGGTGGGATTGCAAACTATTGCAACCACCTTGAAAAACAGTATGGAGGATCCTCAGATGAATGGGAATGAATATACCATATGATCCAGCAATACCACTTCTGGGTATCTACCCAAAAGAACGGAAACCAAAGTATCAGACCAACACATGTGTATCTATGTTTATAGCTGCACATTTTACAATTGCCAAACTATGGAACCAGCCAAGATGTCCATCAACAGATGAATGGATTCCAAAACTCTGGGATATGTACACAATGGAATTTTACTCAGCCATAAAGAAGAACAAAATCATGTCATTTGCCGGCAAATGGATGCAACTGGAAAATATTATGTTAAGTGAAATTAGCCAGTCACAAAGAGTAAAAAAGCATATGTTCTCCCTAAAATGTGGATGTTAGGGAGAAGATGGGGCATAAAAGGATCTCCAGATGAGACCCTGGATAAGCAAAGAAGTTGACTTAACCAAAGGGGATGGGGGTGGGGGACACACTAATGCACATGATGTACTTTCACAAATATATCAAGGTCAGCCGGGCATGGTGGCGCACGCTTGTAATCCCAGCATTTGGGAGGCTGAAACTGGAGGATCTGGGTTCGAGGCCAGCCTCAGCTACCTAGTGAGGCACTCCACAACTTAGTGAGACCCTGTTTCAAAATAAAGAATAAAAAATAGGGCTGGGGGTATAGCTCGGAGGTAGAATGCCCCTGAGTTCAATCCCCAGTACCACAAAAAAAAAAAAAAAAATCAAGGTCAATCACTAAACTGAACTTGAGAAGGAGGGAGGGCGAAGGAGTGGGGTGGGAATTGGGGAAGGGTTAAACGAGAAATGTGTGCATATATGCCTTTATCAGCTTGTACCTAACAAAGATGTATGATTACAATGCACCAATTATTATATAAAAAAAATAAAAATAACAACAACAAAAAAAAGAATCCACACTCTTGCTCTCATGGAATTTCCTCTAGGCAAAAAGTTAGAAAATGCTCTTACATTTCCAAAGCCGCCCATGAGAATCAAAGTAACATGAAGTGTTACATCGCAGAATTTTAATATAAGCACCAGAAACAGAACTCTTTCCCCTCATTTAAATAGCATCCAGAAGTTTCCATATCTGGGGAGTCTCAGGGCTCTACATCACAGAAGTCTGAGGAATGCGGAGACTGAGCTAAGCAGCTAAGCACAGCAGAGGAGAAGCAAAGGGAAAAAAGACTAAGCCACTGTTATTCCCTTGAAAGGATACTTGTTTCTGGCTAGAGTTTCTGCAGGACCATAGTTTCCACACCTGACAGATCAATGGGATTATCCAGAAAGCTTTTTAAATTACACTTTCTAGCACCTGATCACAGTCCTACTAAATTAGACCTCCCAGAGGTAGGCCCAGGAATCTGCATTTTGAAGGATGCTCCTCAGGTAATTATAATGTTCACACACATTTAAGAATCCCACTCTGAGCCAGGTATGGTGGCACATGCCTATAACGTCAGCACTTGGGAAGCTATGACAGGAGGATCACAGGTTCGAGGCCAGCCTCAGCAATTTAGCAAGACCCTGTCTATAAGTAAATAAATAAACTAACTAACTAAAAAGAAACTAACTAAAAAGAACTAACTAAAGCTGGATGTGTAGCTCAGTGACAGAGGGCCCCTGGGTTCACTCCTCAGTACCAAAAAAATAGAACCTCACACTAGGATTTGTCATATCTGAAGTGTGGACTAGCATTCTATTTTACGTGTCCCAGTTCTGAAATATCCCTTAAGCCTTGGCTGACATGTTGCTTCCTCTTCAGGATCTTCCTGTTTGAGCACCCCCTCTCCAAATGCAATCCCAGACGGTTTCCTTTATTTATGGTACTTGCCCTGATGAGTAATTACTTATCATTTGCTTACTTGTTGGTCTTCTCGGCTAGACCATAACTGCCATGAAGACAGGTCTGCTCCTGCCACACCTGAGCATCCAGCAAAGAACATACATGCACGAGCTAGGTGGGTGGCAGCGCGTGGCAGGCACTGGCCTCATTGCACCTTAAACAACAACAGAAATCATCACCCCCAGTAGATGAGAGGGACCAGAGTCCATGAGCAGCTCGGGATCAGGGAGGAGCCAGGTGGCAGGACCAGACTGACGCCCAGGCGAGGCAGGCTTCAGGTTCCCCTCCGAGACCTTCTGCTGTCTCCCCCTAACTATCTCCCTCCTTTCAAAGAGTGTCAAACCGTGGTTCCAGGGCATTACCACCTAACTCAAAGGTGAGCTGGCACCTGTGTCTCAAAGAATTACATTTATTTGTGTAAGAAACAATAGTACAACTCAAAAACATAAACCACTGAGCGTTTAAAAAGAATCCTTGAACACATTTAGTAGTAGTAGTAGTAGTAGTAGTAGTAGTTGTAGCAACAGCAGCAGTAGCAGTAGTATTTTTGGATACTGGAAATTGAACCCAGAGGCATTCTACCTCTGAGCTACACCCCCAGCCCTATTCTATTTTATTATTTATTTATTCTTTTTTTTTTTTTTTGAAACAGGGTCTCATTAATTTGCAGAGGACCTCACTAAGTTGGTGAGACTGGTCACCAACCTGCATTCTTCCTGTCTCGGCCTCCCAAATACTGGATTACAAAGCTTCTGCCACCACGTCCAGATCACTTTATTCATATAACAAAGAACGTCCAGGAGGGGCTGAAGCAACATATTCCAAACTCTGCAAGAAAATAACTTGCAGCCAACATTCTCCTACCCAGCAAAACTATCTCTCAAAATTGATGGGGAAATAAGAAACTTCCATTACAAACAGAAACTGAAAGAATGTATGTCTTCCAAACCAGCACTAGAGAAAATACTCAAAGAGATTAACTACAAAGAAGAACTAACAAGTAAATGTCAGAACCATGGAAACAATAATTTCCAGGAAGCAAACAACTAAGCAAAGAAGAACAAACACTACCTCAAACAGAAGTCAAAACTCAAAGTGTTAGGAATTAAAAATCATCTCTCAATAATCACACTGAATATAAATGGCCTCAACTCCCCAATAAAAAGACACAAGGTGGCAAAATGGATTAAAACCCAGAATCCATCTATATGCTGCCTGCAAGAAACACACCTTACAAGCAAAGATTCCCACAAACTAAAGGTGAAGGGCTGGAGCAAGGTAATCCATGCCAATGGAACTCGAAGACCAGCAGCAGTAGCAACTATGATATCAGATAAATTAGACTTCAAACCTAAGCTTATCAGAAGAGACAAAGCAGGTCATTTTTTACTAGTAAAAGGAACAATTCAGAAAGAGGAAATAACAATTGTAAACATTTATGCCCCAAACATAGGTGCAGCCACATTCATAAAACAAACTCTTCATGATATAAAGTCACACATACATCCCAATACAATAATACTGGGAGACATCAACACTCCTCTCACATCACTAGACCAATCTTCAGGACAAAAGGTCAGTAAAGATGCCTCAGACCTAAAGAATACCATAAACCAAATGGACCTACTAGACACATGTAGACTCTTTCACCCAACTACAGCTGAATTCACATTTTTCTCAGCTGCCCATGGAACCTTCTCCAAAATAAACCACATTCTGGGCCACAAAGCGAGCACTGGCAAATTCAAAAAACGTAACATAATTCTCTGAGTCATTTCAGACCACAGTGGAATGAAACTAGAAATCAGCTCCAAGAAGACCCAGAGTAACCATGTAAACACTACACTGCTGAATGAGGAATAGGTCATAAAAGTAAAGGTAGAAATTTAAAAATTCCTAGAAACCAACGAAAACAGAGACAAAACATATCAAAACCTCTTGAAGTCAGTACTAAGAGGAAAATTTATAGCACTGAGTGTCCACATAAGAAGAACAGAAAATTACCAAATAAATATCTTAATGACACAGCTCAAAGCCCTTGAAAAACAAGAAGAGTCTAACCCCCAAACCAGTAGAAGACAGAAAATTATGAAAATCAGAGCAGAAATTAATGAAGTACAGACTAAAAAAACAATACAGAAAATCAAGAAAACCAAAAGCTGGTTTCTTGAAAAAAGAAACAAGATAGATAAATCTAACCAAAGAAAGAGATAATCAACCTAAATTACCAAAATAAGAGATGCAAAAAGTGATATTACCACCAAAAGTGTGGAAATCCAGAGAATCATCAGAAACTATTTTTAAAAACTATAATCCAACAAAATGAAAAATCTAGAAGAAATTGGGAAATTTCTAGACACATATAACTTCCCTAAATGGAGTCAAGAAGATATAGAAAACTTAAACCAACCAATAACAGTCAGGGAGATAGCAACAGCAATAAAGAGTTTACCATTAAACAAAAGCCCAGGGCCAGATGGGTTTCCAAGTGAATTTTATAAAACGTTTATATAAGTGCTAATCCAAATAATCTTCAAACTATTCCATGAAATAGAAAGAAAAGGGACCCTCCCAAACACATTCTATGAAGCCAACATCACAGTAATACCAAAGCCAAATAAAGACAGCTCAAGAAAAGAAAACTGTAGGCCTATATCACTGATGAACTTAGATGCAAAACTGCTAAACAAAATACTAGCAATGCGCATTCAAAACCACATCAAGAAAATTATACACCATAACCAAGTGGGGTTCATCCCAGGGATGCAAGGCTGGTTCAACATATGAAAAACAATCCATGTAATTCACCACATAAACAGAATCAAAGACAAAAATCACATGATCATGTCTGGATAAAAAATCAGTCTTAAAAAATCAGAAGCTTTCCTGTATGCCAACCATAAATCCAATGAGAAAGAAATCCAGAAAACAATTCCACTCACAATAGCACCCCAAAAAATAAAATACTTAGGAATAAACCTAACCAAGAAGATTATAAACCTCTATAAGGAAAACTATAAAAAAGTTGAAAAGAGAGATTGATGAAGACCTTAGAGGATGGAAAGATCTTCCATACTCTTGGATAGGCAGAATAAATATCATCAAAACGGCCATCCTCCCAAAAGTGATCTACAGATTCAATGTGATATCCATGAAATTATCAACGTCACTCCTCACAGACATAGAAAAATCAGTCCTTAAATTCATTTGGAACAACAAAAAGTCCAGAATAGCCAAAGAAGTTCTTAGCAACAAGAACCATGCAGAAGGCATTACAATACCTGGCTTCAAACTCTACTACAAAGCCACAGTAATAAAAAAACAGCATGGTATTGGCACAAAAACAGGCACATAGACCAATGGAGCAGAATAGAAGACTCAGAAACAAACCCACACACTTACAGTCAATTGAATTTTGACAAAGGAGTCAAAAACATACACTGGAAAAAAGATAGCCTCTTTAACAAATGGTGTTGGCAAAACTGGTTAACCATATGCAGGAAAATGGAAATAAACCCCACTTTCTCACCCTGCACAAGAGTCAATTCAAGATGGATCAAAGACCTGGAGTCAGGCCACAGACCTTGCAGCTTCTTGAAGAGGACATAGGCCCAACACTTCAACACACAGGCACAAGTAAGAACTTTCTCAACAAGACTCCAAAGGCACAAGCGACTCAAAGGAAGATCAATACATGGGATTGCATTAAACTGAAGAGCTTCTATGCAGCAAAGGAAACTATCAAGAACCTCAACAGACAGGCCCCTGAGTAGGAGAAAAATTTTGCCAGCTACTCTTCTGATAGAGGTCTAATATCTAGGATATATAGAGAACTCAAGAAAATCATAGTTAAGAAAACAAACAACCCAATTAAAAAATGGGCAAAGGATCTAAATAGATACTTCACAAAAGAAGACATAAAAACGGCCAATAAATCTATGAGGAAATGTTCAATATCATTAGTAATCAGAGAGATGCAAATCAAAACTACCTTGAGATTTCACCTAATTCCAATCAGAATGGCAATCATCAAAAACACAAACAACAAATACTGGCGAGGGTGTGGAGAAGTGGGAACCCTAATACATTGTTGGTGGGATTGCAAATTAGTACAACCACTTTGGAAAACAATATGGAGGATCCTCAGACGAATGGGAATGAACCTACCATATGATCCAGCAATACCACTTCTGGGTATCTACCCAAAAGAATGGAAACCAAACTATCAGACTGACGCATGTGTATCTATGTTTATAGCTGCACAATTTACAATTGCCACACTATGGAACCAGCCAAGATGTCCATCGACAGATGAATGGATTCCAAAACTCTGGGATATGTACACAATGGAATTTTACTCAGCCATAAAGAAGAACAAAATCATGTCATTTGCAGGGAAATGGATGGAACTGGAGAACATTATGCTAAGTGAGATTAGTCAGTCACAAAAAGTAAAAAAATCACATGCTTTCTCCAATATGTGGAAGCTAGGGAGAAAGTGGGACATAAGAGGGACTCTAGACGAAGAATGAGAAACCTTAGATGAGCAAAGAAGGTGACTTAATTGAAGGTGATGGGGGGCACCCTAATGCACATGATGTACTTTCACAAACATATCAAAGTCAATCCCTAAACTGAACCTGAGAAGGAGGGAGAGTGAGAGAGTGAGGTGGGAATTGGGGAAGAGTTAAATGAGAAATGTGTGCATGTAGCCTTTACCAGTTTGTACCTAACAAAGATGTATGATTACAATGCATCAATAAAATATAAATAAATAAAAGAAAGAAAAAAGAAAAAAAACAAAGAATGTAGTATGGGAAAATGGGAATTCATTAGAAAATCCTCACGTCATAAATTCTAATAAAAGGAAAAATGAACCAGGAGTGGGAGCACACACCTGTAATTCCAGTACTTGAGAGGCTGAGACAAGAGGATCGTAGGTTCAAAGCCAGCCTCAGTAATTTAGCAAGACCCTCAGCAACTTAGCAAGATCCTGTTTCAAAATAAAAAGTAAAAAGGACTGGGTATATAACTCAGAGGTAGAATGCCCCTGGGTTTAATCCCCAATACCCCCCCAAAAAAAAGAAAGAAAGAAAATAAAATGTATGATATAAGATATGAGAGGAAGATTATATAGCTATGAGGAAACTTCTCAAAAAAAAAAAAAAAACTGATAGTAAAAGAATCCTTAGCCAGAAAGAAAAGAAAACATATTTAACTAAAACTTGGAATACAGAGGCAAAGCTAATGAATTAAACATGAGTTTTTTCTAACCTAAATAATATACAGAAAGTGAAAAGAAACATCTAAGCTGGGCGTGATGGCACACGCTTGGAATCCCAGCATTTGGGAGGCTGAGACTGGAGGATCCAGGTTCACAGCCAGCCTCAGCTACTTAGTGAGGCCCTCCGCAACTTAATGAGACCCTGTTTCAAAATAAAGGATAAAAAATAGGGCTGGGGCTGTAGCTCGGAAGTAGAATGCCCCCAGGTTCCATCCCCAGTACCACACACACAAAAAAAAATGAAAAAAGAAAAGAGACATCTAAAAAGAGGAAATTCTGAAAGTAAAGGTGAATACACAATCATCACACCGACATGACTAAACTGGCCATTAAAAAATCCAATTTTAAAAAAAATCAGATTTTAAAATAATGAAGTTAAAAAACGTGTCCATCAGGAAGTAGCAATATTTCGTTAACACAGCCTTTGACATAATTGTTATATACTTGGGGAAATTACATCTCCCCCAACAGTAGGTTCAAGTTGTACCCAGGCACAAGGGGAACTGGTTACTCAGCCTATTGGAATACTGGCAATTAATCTTTTAAAAGTAACCAGTGAATTTTTCAAATTATATTGACACAAACAAAGTACATCTAATGAAAGTCTCTAACAAAAGATTGACATAAAAGAGAGAAAGGGCCATAACAAATTATGTAATAAAATCAGCAATAAAATATTTGGTCATTTTAAGAAAAATGGGGTTTTATTGTATAACTAAATAACCAGACGTAATAGCCTAGAAAGCCCTTGGCCGTAAGCCTCCTGGGGTCTTCTCTGAAACACTAATTCAGATTGACTCACATTAGAGCGGTCAAAAGACTCTACGTCAGTAGGAGTAAATTAAAGCAAGGGGTAATAATCAGCCAGAGATAGGGAATGTCCCAGTGGGAGCCCACAGATTTGGTAGTAAGCCTGAATGGTGACATCAATGACAGCTCAATAGCCCTCAAATTAAAATCCCAGATGATGCTAAAGAAAAAAGGAAAAGGAAACCCAGGGAGGAGAGTCATTTATTGACAGACTTTGTGATCAGTGAGAAGCAGACATCTGGAATTAAAATATATATTAATGGATGGAGATACTCCTAAAAGCTACAAAGTGAGATTTAAAGAATTCATAATAAGCCAGGCCTGGTGGTGCAAACTTGTAATCCCAGTACTTGGGAGGCTGAGACCGGAGGATCACAAGTTCTCAGCCATCCTCAGCTACTTAGGCCCTCTGCAACTTAGTGAGACCCTGCTTCATAATAAATAATAAAAAATAGGACTGGGGGTGTAGCTCAGAGGTAGAATGGCCCTGGGTTCAATCCCCAGTACTGGGGAAAAAAATGCATAATAAAGCAAACAGGTTTATCGTAATATGAGAAACCCACCTTCCAAGCTGGGAGTGGTAGTATACACCTGTAGTCCTGGCTCCTTAAAAGGCCGAGGCAGGAGGATTGCTTGAGCCCAAGCATTCAAGGCCAGCGAGGCAACATAGTGAGACCCCACGTATACATATACACCTCTACCTTCTCCCCTAAAAAAAAAAAATTATGAATTCTAAGTTTTTGGTTTTGCCTATTCCTAAAAGAAGGCAAACCTACAAGTTCAAAAAAAATGAGCCAGTATAATCTGAAATCAACTGATTAAAGAAAATGTGCAATAATCAACCTGGACTCTTTAAGCTAATGACTCAACTAGATTGACAATTTATCCTTTAAGCATCTGAAAGGATATCAACACCAAAGAGGAAAAGTAGCAGTTCTTTTTTTTTTTTTTTTAACCTAAAATAATTGCCGCTGAAACATGTGTGAATGTTTTGTCTGGCATATAAATTTTAAAGAAGAAAAAAAGATAAGAGTTGGGCATGGTGGCATGTGCCTGGAATCCCAGTTACTTAGGAGGCTGAGGCAAAAGGATCACAAGTTTGAGGCCAGCCTGGGCAACTTAAGATCCTGTCTGAAAAGGAAGAAAGGAGATAAAAAGACAAGAACCGTGGTGGCGCACGCTTGTAATCCCAGCATTCCGGAGGCTGAGACCAGAGGATCCAGGTTCGCGGCCAGCCTCAGCTACCTAGTGAGGCACTCCGCAACTTAGTGAGACTCGGTTTCAAAATAAAGAATAAAAAATAGGGCTGGGGGTATAGCTCAGAGGTAGAATGCCCCTGAGTTCAATCCCCAGTACCACAAAAAA
>PVLC010009511.1:0-20413 GCA_004027655.1 Graphiurus murinus
ACCCGGTTTCAAAATAAAGAATAAAAAACAGTGCTGGGGGTATAGCTCGGAGGTAAAATGCCCCTGAGTTCCATCCCCAGTACCGCAAAAAAAAAAAAAAAAAAAAAAAAAGAAAGTGAATCTCATTAGTCAGGGTTTGAATATTTTCTTTCCTTCTTTTCATTGGCCTCTAGATAAATGTGCTCATTTCCTCTTAGCATCCTCTGAGTTCAACATAAAGGTGATAGAGGTATGGTGTGGGTACCTTGTGAAGGCACAAACAACCTGCTCTGTAATAATACCCACTGTAGCATTGCTTTGCATGGTATCATTCAAGTCTTAATCTTAATATGAAAATTAAGAGGTTTCATCTATTAAAGGCATCATTCTAACCGAAACTCATTAAAGCGCGTACCTGTCTCACAGGCTAGCTCAGCGTCAAGCTCTTAATCTGAAACTGACCTTTTAAAAAAACTATAGCTCAGAATTTGACCTCATTACCCCAGGAAATTGGAGTTGAAATCTGACTCTGTAGTGTTTCATGGACTTAAAAAAAAATCAAGATTTTCTGAATTTGATCGGAGTCAAAATCAGAGACATTATTTGTTCATCCGAACAAAACAAAACAGAACATCTTACCTTAAAAAAAAAAAAAAACAAAAAAACAAACAACAACAGAAAAACCAGCTCCTGTTCTTGCTTTCTTAATATTGTTTTTCAAGAGCTTGTTTTGGAAGGAACCTAATGTGAAAAATAACCTGGGTGTGAGCCTTTACATACCGAAGCCTGGAGGAATTCACTTACGGTGTACTTAAGCCCCAACTGAGCCTCTGAATTCCACCCGGTAGAGGTGGCAGTGAGTGCAGGGCACATGTGATTGGTGCTGAACAGTAAGTGGCTCAGTCTTGTGTTAGGGAGGGAGCAAGAGAGACTCTAAACGATCTACAGACCTGTTTGGATCGAGACAGGTGGCTGTTGATTAGGACAGGCACACAACTCACCTGGGTGCCGTAGTGGAAATGCCATGCCTTATTTTAGAAGGAAATTAGACTCAGGATAGGAGATACACTGTGGGGACTAAGTAAAGTCCCAACAGCACAGTTTAAGTGTGCCCCTTCCAACAAGATCAATTTTCAAGTTTGCTTTTCACAGAGATTAAGATAAAAATAAAATATGATCCTAAATATGGCAGAGCAGTGAAAATACATTTGTAAAAAGCTTATCAAGTGTGATGGAGAATTATGTGACATACTCTCTCCCTTTAAATTATGTAAAATTCTATTTAAAATAACTTTTAAGATTTAATCAGGTATAGACAAATCTATAGAGAAAGGAAACAGATCATTGGTGGCGTAGGGCTGGGGACAGTAGCAGGAATGGACAGAAAATGGACATAGGGATGCTTTCAGGGTGAAGAACGTGTTCTAAAACTGGAGACTGTGGTGATGGTTGCATAACCGTGTAAATTTAATGAAGATCATTGAACTGGACACTTATGATGGGTGAGTTTTATGGCATATAAATTATACCTCATAAAGTTTATTAAAAAATTAACCAGCTGCTGCTTTATGACATTGGATTTGTCAATCATTTCTTGGATGCAATATCAAAAACACAGATGACAAAAGAAAAAATAGATAAATTGGAGTACATCAAAATCAAAAGCTTCTATGCATCAAAGGACACAAATAACACAGTGAAAAGACAACCTAAGGAATGGTAAATATGTTTGTAAATTATATATCTGGTTTAATATCGAGAATATATAAAGAACTCCTGTAACTCAACAATAAAAATAATAATGAACAAACAACCGATTAAGAAGTGAGCAGGGACTCGAATGTATGTATTGTCAAAGAAGATGTACAGATGGCCAGCAAGCATACGAGAACATGCTCAACATCGCTAATCATTAGGGAAATGCAATCAAAACCACGATGAAACAATACTTCACACCCACTGGGTTAGCCACTGTCAAATCAAACCAAAGCAAACCAAACCAAATCAAACCAAGAGGAAATAACAGGTGTTGGTAGGGATGCAGAGAAACTGGAACCCTTGTACATGATTAGTGGAAATGGAAATAAACTGGTATAGACATTCTGGAAAATATGGCAGCTCCTCAGAAGATTAAAAATATTCCTACTATATAATCTAGTAATTCTACTTCTGACTATATTGCCAAAAGAACTGAAAGCAGGATCTCAAAAGAGATACTTGTACAGTCATGTTCATAGCAGCATTATTCACAATAGCTAAAAGGTAGAAGCAGCCCCAGTGTCTACTGACAGATAAATGAATAAAAAAATGTGTCTATAAGCCTGGTGTCCTGGCACACACCTGTAATTCTAGTACTTGGGAGAATGAGACAGGAGGATCTCAGGCTTAAGGGCACCCTCAGCCACTTAGTGAGACTCTGTTTCAAAATAAAAAATAAAAAAGGCTGGGGTGTAACTTGGAGGTAGAATGCCCCTGGGTTCAACCCTCAGTTACACACACACACACACAGACACACTTCAGACATGCTATAACATGTGTTAGCCTCACAGTCATTATGCTTAGTGAAATAAGCCAGTCACAAAAAGACAGATACTGTCCGATTTCACTTATATGAGGTACCTAGAGTATTTAAATCCATAGAGACAGAAAATAGAATTGTGGTTGTCAGGGCTTGAAGAGGGTGGAGGAAGAATGGAGAGTAATTGTTTGCGAATATAATATAGGTGTGTGTGTGTGTGTGTGTGTGTGTGTGTGTGTGTGTGTGTGTGTTCTGCTTTTGTCTATGATTTCTGGATCATCATCCCTAAGTGACTAAAACAATGTTGGGGTGCTTTAGACCTCACAACGCTTTCTCTCTCTGAGATCACCTTCTGCCTTCCTTCTACATGCTGCTTTTTCTCTCCAAGGAAGAACACAGAAATTAGAATT
The DNA here is from genome assembly GCA_004027655.1 of Graphiurus murinus. NCBI lineage: Eukaryota > Metazoa > Chordata > Mammalia > Rodentia > Gliridae > Graphiurus > Graphiurus murinus. The sequence continues at coordinate 2,908 of PVLC010009511.1, forward strand.
TATCTTCCCCAAGACACAGAAACTCTACTCTTACATTCTCTGATATACCTGGTCTGTTAATAGATAAGACCACATTTAAGAAGGAGTTCCAACCCGTACATGCAAGAGGAATGCTGAAGAACCTGGGCAGACAGACCTTGCTGGGCTTCCCCACACAGTCCATCAGTGTTGATCATACCCTCTTGGTCCACCACGTTCAATAGGGTTGTCCATGCTTCAGCGATGCCTAGCAATGAAGTTCCCCAAGGAATCCAAAAGGATACGGTTCAGGAGCTTCTGGACAGCAGGACATATGGAGGCATGCAGGAAGGCAAACAAGAACTCATCCACAGCCAGGCACAGTGGCAGACACCTGTAATCCCAGTACGTGGGAGGCTGAGACAGGAGGATTACAGGTTCGAGGCCATCCTCAGCAACTTAGTTGTTTCAAAATAAAATAGGGCTAGGGTACAGCTTGGAGGTAGAATGCTTCTGGGTTCAATCTTCAGTAACACACACACACACACACACACACACACACACACACATACACACACAGAGTAACTGAGATAAATTCATAGTGACTAGTTTCCTATCTTAGGCTGTAGGGCTGGGGAGGGGAGAGAGGATGAACTGTGCACTTGCCAAGCACAATCCCTAATCACAGTTCCAGAATTTTTTTTTTTTTTTTTTTTTTTTTGCGGTACCAGGGATTGAACCCAGTGGCATTCTACCTCTGAGCTACACCCCCAGTCCTATTTTTATTCTTTATTTTGAAACAGGGTTTCACTAAATTGTGGAGAGCCTCACTAAGTAGCTGAGGCTGGCCCCGAACCCAGATCCTGTGGTTTCAGCCTCCCAAGTACTGGGATTACAAGGGTGCGCCACGATTCCCAGCTCCAGGACTTTTGATCTGGGTACTCTTGGGCAAGTCTCTTGAATTGTTTCAACCTCATTTTTTATTTTATTTTTATCTCTAACAGAGGAATATGAAAGCCAAGTTATAGGACTATTGTGATTACTAGATGAAATTAAGTAATAGAGATAAAGCTCTTAGATGCTCAGTAATAGCTACTAAATCTTTATTTTGGCTAGGTTGGTTGTTCTGTAGCTATAGAGTAAAAGTTATGTTCATTATGAAATATAAAAATACATTACTCTGTAAATAAAGTAGTGTCCATGAATGTCAGTTCATAACTTAAACATGCCAGGAGTACTGTTTTCCTTACATATAATTTTTTTTTCATTTTCCTTTCTTTCTATTTAATTTTGACTTGATTTGAACTTTTGGGAGGATCAGTCTCAGTGATTCCTAATCGCCTTCAGTTTGGAACAAGGGTGAAGGTCTTTCCCTAAGATATTAGGTACTTGGCTACTCCAAACCAAATCCTGCTGAGCCCCCCCCCCCCCACACACACCCAGGCCCCACATTCCTTCAGATATTGGTCACACTTGGACTTCAGGAATCTTTTTTTTTGTACTGGGACTGAACCCAAGGGCTTCTACCCCTGAGCTGTACCCCAACCCAATTTTACTTTTTATTTTGAAACAAGGTTTCACTAAGTTGTTAACACTGTTCTTGAATCTGAGATCCTCCTGTCTCAGCCTCCCAACTACTGTGATTACAGGCATGCACCATCATACCCTGTTGACTTCAGGAATTTTTGGTTAATCTAGAATACTAGGTCTAATGTCAGTGTCTTAGAAACAGAAGAAAGAAAAGAAAGAACAAAAGAAGGAAAGAAAGGAAGAAAGGCAGAAATTAAGATCCCTGGAGGAGAGAGAGAGAGAAATAAGATCATGGAAAAACTGGTGTAATTTTTTCTTCCTCTGATAGAAGAGACATGCAATGTTTAAAGGGTATTTCCAGTTGACTCAGAAAACTTGCAGGTAGAGTTGGGTGTGGTGATACATCTTGTAATCCCAGTACTTGGGAGGCTGAGACAGGAGGATCCCAGGTTCATGGCTAGCCTAAGCTACTTAGTAAGGCTCTTTGCAACTTAGTGAGATCCTATTTTAAAATAAAGAATAAAAAATAGGGCTGAGGGTATAGCTTGAAGGTAGAATGCTCCTGGGTTCAACCCCCAGCACCGAAAAAATAAATAAATAAAAATAATAATAAAGAATAAAAAATAGAGCCAGGCCTGGTGGCGCACGCTTGTAATCCCAGCATTTGGGAGGCTGAGACCAGAGGATCTGGGTTCTTGGCCAGCCTCAGCTACCTAGTGAGGCACTCCACAACTTAGTGAGAGCCTGTTTCAAAATAAAGAATAAAAAATAGGGCTGGGGGTATAGCTTGCTTGGAGGTAGAATGCCCCTGCCCCTGAGTTCAATCCCCAGTATCGAAAAAAAAAAAAAAAAAGAATAAAAAATAGGGCTAAGAGTGTAGCTCAAAGCAGAATGTCCCTGGGTTCAATCCCTAGTACAGGAAAAAAAAAAAAAAAAGAAAGAAAGAAAGAAAAACTTGCAGGTAGTGTGCAGTGGGAAACATAGTTGATGACTTCATGTTTTTCATGTTTTGGCTTTACTCTAATGTGGTTACTAACTTTATCTTTGCTGGTGCGAGTTTATTGCATCTGTAAAATATGAGTTCTAACCAATAATTCTTCAAAATATACTTGAATTCCAAAATTCTTTGGAATCATATGAATTGAGAAAGCTGCTTTTACAGATAGACTGGGCTTTGCCATTGAAATAGGAAAAGCAAAACAACCTCTCCCCTCAGGTGTCACTGTTCCTTGGCTGTGTTTCTGGCAGAGCAGCCATGACTTTCAAGTTAAGGTTATTTGCTGGCAAGTCTGATCTACTTACTATTAGAATTTAAATTCTTTATGAACTGGTTCAGCTACTCAGACATCTCCTCCTCTTTTCCTTCCCTCTCCCCTCCTGTCCTGTTCATTCACATTCTCCAGGAGCCTAGTAATCACAGGCAGCAATTATTTTTACAAGTGAATGGAAATGACCAACTTCAAGAACTGAAGAAATTTCCTCTGAAGGTCATTATGGATCTCCTTTGGAAAGTTGTTTCTATAGTGTGCATTCTCACAAACTAAAATGCGTTTACCCTAAAATACTTATTAAATTTTTATTATTGTGCTTAACTTCCTACAAACATGAAAAGTCTTTAAAGTAGATATTAATGACATTGTCAAGATGGAGATACCTGTAGAATAGTGGAAAGGGATTTGGGGAGGGAAGTGGGAAGAGGAAAAGGGAGACTTATGAAGGAATATTTCAAATAATGCTATGTACACATATAAAGCTATCGATTCCAATCTCAGTAATTTGTACGGGAAGTGGAGGGGGTGAGGTGAGATCTGGAGGGAAACTCACCAAGTGTTGTGTGCATGTATGTATACCTTGAACCTCATTATATTATGATGTATAATTACAAGGCACTAATAAAAGTATATTAAAAAAAAGGTTAAGAGGGACCCAGTGGTTTATTCAAGATCATTTAGCTATTAAGGAGCTGAAGCAGGAAACAATTCCAAGTTTTTCAGATTTCAAAGCCCACCTCCATGTAGTAGAGATGCTTTTGAAATTCCTTAATTACAGCTAATAATAACTGCTTCATAATTGAAGAGGCAAACTGATTTATGGATATGCCTAAAAAACCAGTATCAATAATTTGGAAGCAAACCGCCTCTCCTACATTCAGTGTGAATGGACTCTGATTTTTAGCAGTAATTTCATGATATAACATATAACATTGAAGTCTAGTGGATAGTTTGTCTTCAGGGTGCTTACATGGGGTCATCAGGAGTTTGCAAATGCAATTATTCTGCTCTTAAGCAACACACATTTTCAGTGAGGAAAAAAAAATGAAAACATTTTTTTTTTTTTTTTTGTGGTACTGGGGATTGAACTCAGGGGCATTCTATCTCCGAGCTATACCCCCAGCCCTAGTTTTTATTCTTTATTTTGAAACAGGGTCTCACTAAGTTGTGGAGTGCCTCACTAGGTAGCTGAAGCTGGCCGCGAACCCGGATCCTCCGGTCTCAGCCTCCCAAATGCTGGGATTACAAGCGTGCGCCACCACGCCCAGCTAGAAAACATTTTTAATATAAAGATCTAGGAAAGAAACTGATTGACCCAATCCCATTAGAGCGATTTAGAATGGAAATAATAGCCCTTGCTTTCAGCTTATTCTGAATAAGCAACTATTTTCAATGTGCATCCCATAATGGCTCCCAATTCTCAGAACACTGAAAAACCTTTCAACAAACTTCACAGGAAAATGGAGCCTGCTGTTTGTGAGCAAAGGAAAAGACATCACCACTGTACGCTGACTGTCCAACTCCACAATTAACCCTCTATGCAGTATTCCCTTCTGTACATAATACATGCTCTGAATCCACAAAGAATATGTATTTGAACACTAGATGCATTTTTTTCTTTTTACTAAAGAACCATTTTCTGTAGATGTCTGTGTTTCATAAAAAATCAGGACAGAACCTGCTTGTTTAGTTTCAGAAGACCCTCCTGTTTCATCTGAAGTACCCTTCTCTACCTTCTGGTTCAGTAACGACTTTATTGATTATTGAGAATTTATTTTTACTTGACAGTTTTAATACATGATATGGAAGTTTTAATATGATGCATATTATGGGAGTCAACTCATCTGCTTTTCCTCCACAAACAAAAAAAATCATTGTAGAATAATACACATCTAGACACTTGTTACTCTAGACACACCCTAGCAACTATCCTCTGCTGAGTAACTGCTTACCTTTCATCACAGGGGAGGAAACTGACCTCTCTCTGTGTTATTCCTGGCTCTATGACTCCATTTCTTTGATTCTAGAGTTTATGGAGAATAAATAAAATTTTGGAAGAGATAAGATTATTTATTTATTTATTTTTTGGTACTAGGGATTAAGCCCAGGACATTCTATCTCCAAGCTATACCCCCAGCTCTGTGTGTGTGTGTGTGTGTGTGTATGTGTGTGTGTGTGTGTGTGTGTGTGTGTATGTTTTATTTTGAAACAGGATCTCTGAAGGTTGCTGAGAGTCTTGCTAAATTGCTGAGGCTGGCTTTGAACTTTTGATCCTTCTGTCTCAGCCTCCCAACCACTGGGATTACAGATGTGTGTCATCATGCCCAGCTGAGGACAATTCTTTACTTACTGGTGAATACATAGGAGTTTTTAGTGTGTATGTATAACTCTTAGTGTTTATTATTTTATTTTTTCAGTACCGGGGATTGAACCCAGGGACATTCTACCTCTGAGCTATACCCCCTTCCCCATTTTTTATTCTTTATTTTTGAAACAAGGTCTTACTAAGTTGTGGAGGGCTTCACTAAGTAGCTGAGGCTGTCCACGAACCTGTAATCCTCCTGACTTAGCCTTCCAAGTACTGAAATTACAAGCGTGTACCACCATGACCAGCAACTTTTAGTGTTTAAATAAAATTTTCTTTATTGGAGTTCATATTTTAGTAAGTGAATGAAACTTCATTTAAAAATCCATGCTCTATGTCCCTATTATAGTGAGTTTGTAAATAGTTATAAACCTTTTCCTGGAAAATATCTACAAATTATTTATTTATTTTGTGTTACTGGGGATTGAATCCAGGGGCTTCTATCTCTGAACTACACACCCAGCCCTATTTCTTTTTTTTGTTTGTTTTATTTTGAAACAGGGTTTCCTAGATTGATGAGTCTTACTACTTGCTAAGGCTGTCCTTGAACCAGCGATCTGCTGGTCTCAGTCTCCCAAGTACTGGTATTATAGGCATGTGCCACCACATCTCGGCTGCAAATAATTAATAAAGAAATGAAAGGATTATTTCAAACTACTTCTAAGGGTGATTGATATTTGACACATTGAAGTCCCAGATACCATCGCTTTTGTGGTTGTAGATTGTTTGTGAGTGGATCACTGTGCGCACATCTTTGTGTGCGCAGATAAAACTATAAGCCACAGAGTACAAATCGGTGGTTATCTTCACAGATGTCTTTTCATTTCCTAGCATGGTGTTTTGCAAAATTCAATTTGTTGCAAATGTTTATAAATCAGCAAATAATAACACCCCCACCCCACAGATTTCTATAATCTCTTAAAAATGAGTAAACTTAGCAACATCAGCCCTAAAAATTGGCTGCAGTTAAGGAGAGACTGCAGAAGTACCTGGGGCCCTTATTTTCCAATCACCACATTCCCTCTCATGGGTGTAGTTACCTACCTGGCCACTGTAAATGTTTGAGCTTGAGGCTCTCGTTTTGAGGAAAATTTGTTAGGGTGTCCTTTTAACATGGTTAGCTGCTCTTTGTGGATGGTGATTTACAAGAAATAGGTATTAGCGATGTCTCAGCCACCTCAGCAGCCAGGTGTGATGGAAAGCCACTTGTCTAGGAGCTTTACAAGCCCAGCTCCTGGGGACTCAAATAGGTGATGAGGCATATTCAAGAGGCAAGAACAGCTTCACAAATCTTGAGCATGATGAAGGTCTCATTTGGCCTTTTGTGTGTAGGCAAAGAGGGAATTTGTCAAACTTCCATTGTCCTTGGAAATAGCTTGACGTTATATAATAGTTTCAACTTTCATTTGTTCATCAGTTTATTGTTTTCTTGATATTTGCCAGTAATGAGGTTTTCTTATAACTTATAGGAACTTACCAAACATGGACACAAAAAGGACCTAGATTTTTAAGAACAATTTTGATTATTTTACACAAAATCGACAGCCTGAACTGGAAATGCAGGCTTTGTTTTCTTTCCTATCCTTACTCTGGAAGGACTGTTTCTGACTGTAACACATTTGTATGTTAACACAGGGGATTTGCACGTGTAAAAAGGTGCATGTAAACCCGGCTTGGCTTGGCTTTCATTACTCAAAACTAAGCGGAGATGTGGCGATTACCTTGGAAATTACCTTGATAAAAACAGCTGACCTGTTTCTGCTCTATGATGGATATTTTGGTTTTCAATTAATTCAATCACTGCAATGCCTGAATTAATTAACCAGGTAACTTGCAGGCTGGAAAATATCTCCTTCAAGATGTTGAAGATATCCCTGCTTATGTCTCTAGTGCTATGTAGCTGTTAGAGGGATTAATTTTAGAAAGTTCAGTTTGCAAGGGTCTTTTTTTCTTACTGACAGTCCTATAAACTTGCCTTCAGATCGTTAATGGATGTCACTACTTCAAAGAACTATAATCCTGTTTGATCCAGTCCTCTGGTCCCCAGGAGAGTGTGTGTGAGAGAGAAGAGACACCAGGCAACGAGAAATGAGCATTTGGGAAGGTGAGCTAGAACGGTGATAAATGGTACAAGGAAAGGCTTTGTCTCCTTAATGAAGTTCTTCTGCTTCCCCCTGCTCTCTTCCCAGGCTTGGTTTCTATGTTTCTAGGCATGGAGGTGGTTTGGAGGAAGGCTTTAAGGAGCAGCCAGTTCCACTAGCAGATATTGTTGCTCTCATTCTGCCTAAGGAGCAATTTCTGGCCTTGGGTCATGACCCTAAACAGGAAGTGCCTCTGAATACCTCCAAACAGTATGTGGATGAGGGGGTGGAGTTTAGCAAATACCCAGCTGCCAGACTTTCATGTTTACAAGGGATCCAGAATAGGCCACTGAAGGTCAGGGATATATTATTTCTTCTCACTCCAAAGAACCGATAGTATTGTCTTACAGTGTAGGTGAAATACTCTAGGGCTATATTTAGTTTGGAGTTTTTCTTTAACACTGCCTGAACCCACTCTATTACTGTTATGAGCTTCAAGGAATTGTATAAATAAAGTAGCTTAAACTTAGCGTGTGTCCATGTCTGGTGAGTTTTCTGGAAGAAAAGTCAAAGCCCAAACTTTAAACATCTTGTTTGTTTCTGAGGTGCAATAAATTGGTGTTTGAATAGAATAGTAGAAAAACCAAAGTTGTAAAGAGTTTCAGAGGTGATGTACAGCTGAGCATGCCTGTTATCTCAGTACTTGGGAGGTTGAGATAGGAAGATGGCAGGTTCCAGGCCAGCCAAAGCAATTTAGAAGGCCCTCAGCAACTTAGTGAGACCCTGTTTCAAAATTTAAAAAATAAAATAGGGCTGGGTGTGTAGCTTGGAGGTAGAATGCCCCTGGGTTCAATCCCTGGTACCAAAAAAAGGAGGTGATGTCCAACATTATCCTGGGATACACACATCACTAGCTCATTCTGAGTACTGCCTAATTTTTGTTTATTATTTATTTATTTATTTATTTATTTATTTATTTATTTATTTATTGTGGTACTAGGGATTAAACCCAGGTGCAATCTTCCTCTGAGCTACACCTTCAGCCCTGTTTTAATTCTTTATTTTGAAACAGGATCTCACTAAGTTGTAGAGGGCCTCACTGAGTAGCTGAGGCCGGTCTTGAACCTGCAATCCTCCTGTCTCAGTCTCCCATGTACTAGGATTACAAGCATGCTCCAACATACCCAGCTTAATTTTTTTTTTATTACAAAATTTTTGCTACTTCAGAAAACCATGTCTCTTGGCTGATACACAATCGAAGCAGCTCCACACAAGTGCCATTCCTATATGAACAGTGTGTGATATGAAATAGACCTCAGAGTATAAAGAAAACACTAGCTGTGATTTTTGAACTGGCAGCCATCAGGTTAGTTCCCTGCATGTCTAGGGATAATGACTTGGACATAGAATAAAATGCTTTCTGTACATTATCACTTCCATTAATTCAAGCAAGTGTTGATCAGTATAAATTATTTATGTGAGCACTGGGAGCCGCCTCCCTAGGTGCGAAGCAATCTGGTAAAGATTTGCTATCATGCTGGTTGTGGGGCGGGGACATTTTGTGAGTCATAAAGTTTAGGAACATTAGTCCTTGCGTTTGCATTTGGAAATGAACTCTTGGTGAACTGCCCTGGGGGGAAAATGGAAACCCAAATTCACTAATGGCATAAATCAAAATAATGGAAAAAAGAACAAAACAAGCTGGTGATCAGACTGGTGATAGGAGCCGTCCACCAGGACAGTGGGGAACTTGAACGGTAGAAAGATTGGCTGGCCCACACCTTCTTGTAATTTCCAACAAACTGTGTCCACTTGCCACAGCTTTCCCAGCGGGGAGGAGAGAGTTAGAAAAGAAAAGAGGGTGGACAAAGAAACAGCACTAACACATTTTTTTAAAATCTGTATTTATAGGTTTCTCTGTGTTTTGTTGTAGTTTCTAAAGGCAAAGTTTAGTTCCCCAAGGCAAGGACTAGTTTCCCTACAGCAGACAACTCGCCATCACGACAGTTATTTATATAACTGCTTCTCATACATTAATGAACTTAACGCTCACATGAAGCTTGTGGAATAGACACTATCATTGACCCCATTCTACGGGTAGGAAAACTGAGGAGCAGTGAGGTTAAGTGTCACATTCAGGTTACATAGCCAGCAAGTCGAGGAGCCAAGAATTGAACCAGGTAATAGTGCTCTAGGCACTACCCTCCTACTCACCATGCTTAATGATTTCTGGTCTGAAATACACCTGCATTATACCTTTTTTTTTTTTTTTTCAATACTGGGGATTGAATTCAGAGGTATTCTACCTCCGAGCTACACCCCTAGTCCTATTTTTATTCTTTATTTTGAAACAGGGTCTCACTAAATTGTGGAGTGCCTCACTAGGTAGCTGAGGCTGGTCTCGAACCCGGATCCTCTGGTCTCAGCCTCCCAAATGCTGGGATTACAAGCATGTGCCACCATGCCTGGCTTAGACCTTTTTTTTTAGTGGTACTGGGAATTTGAACTCAGAGGCAATTTACATCTGAGCTACACCCCCAGCCCTATTTTATTTTTATTTTGAAATAGGGTCTCATAGCTGGGCATGGTGACTTATGTTTGTAATCATAGTACTTGAGAGGCTGAGACAGGAGGATTGCAGGTTCGAAGATAGCCTTAGCAAGTAGTGAGGCTCTCAACAATTTAGCAAGACCCTGTTTCAAAATAAAAATAGGATAGGACTAGGAGTGTAGCTGGAGGTAAAATATCCCTGAGTTCAATCCCCAGTACCACAAATAAATAACTAGATAAATAAATAAATAAAAGAAATAGAATCTCACTGAATTACTATGTATGTCACTAAGTTGCTCAGTCTGGCCTTGAAATTGCAATCCTCACATCACAGCCTCTCAAGTACTGAGACTATAGGCATGTGCCACCACACCTGGTTCCTACGGTGCTTCCCTTTTTTTTTTTTTTTTTTTTTTGGTACTGGGGATTGGACCCAGAGGCATTTTACCTGCAAGTTACACCCTCAGCTTGACTTTCTTATTTGGAAACAGGGTCTAAGTGGCTGAGAGCCTCCCTAAGTTGCCAACACTGGCTTTGAACCTGTGATCCTACTGTCTCAGCCTCTCAAGTACTAGGATTACAAGCATGAGCCGCCCCACCCTGCTCTAGGGTGCTTGTCAACATAAAGTTTCTACAGCAGGTGTATCAGAGTCTCTGGGAGTTAGGCCTATGGTTTTATGTTTAACAACTCTCTTTTGCACACTGAAGTTTGAGAATCACTAATCCCTAGAATGGAGAAGGGGGAATGGACAGAAAGAAACTCCTTTAGGTTTCCAGGGCCCAGAAGAATGCACTGTTAAACTCTCCAGGTTATGCATATGTAATTATGTAGTATGTAAATAGGGTTTTATTTCTTCCTTTTTATCTGGATGTCTTTTATTCATTTTTCTTGTGTAATAGCCTTGGCTGGAACCTCTAGTGCAAAGTAGAAGACAAGCTGTGAAGGCCCAGAGGGAGTACAAGCCAGCAGACACGACCTCTCTGGGCCATAGATGCATGTGCATGGCCACGCCAAGGACGAACCACGCATGCGCACCACGCAGACGTGGACTTGCGCCATTTTCCCCGGAACTCTACATAAAGGCTGCAGGGAGAATAAAGTTGCTGGTTGAGCACCTTCGGTTGATGGATCCTCCTGCTTTCTTCATCAAGGGGTTCTCCCTGCCACAGCTGGCCCCTGACAGAAGCGATGAGAGTAGACATCCTCGTCTTGCTCTCAGTTCTCCAGATTTCCAAGGGAAGAATTGATTGTTGTTAATATACTGGGAATTCACTATTGAAGGCCATAGTTTGGAATCTTCCGTACCTAACCTGGATTTCATCAGGAGACACATCAGAAACACCAAATGGACCTCTAATCCATTCACAGACTGCAAGTGTGCCTTCCCATTGGGGCACTGTGTAGAAAAGCCAGGTGTAGACAGATTCTTATAAACTTCCAATGAATGAATCAAAGTCTTCAGCAATTGTCCTCCAAACTCAGGTTAGGGACTAGGCATGTCGGTGGTCTCCCCTTGTGAGACTGGTTGAAATTAAATGAGGATCATTTTCAAATTATGCATGTCTAAGTCTCATATAACTCATACCAAGTAAGGATACTGCATTTTTAAAAAGTTCCTAGGCCATTATAATCCACTCTCTGGTTAAGAAATACTGCTGTGTAGAAGCCAAGATTTAGAGTTAACCTAGCATTTGCTGAATTCTGTCAAGGTCCCCACAAAGAGTGCTCTCACAGAGATGAAAAAATAAAGTCTATGACTGTCTAAATTATCCCCAAACTAGATAGTGCAAACCAATTAACGATGTTCACAAATTCTGTGAATTAGAAATTCAAACAAAGCTTGAAGTGGATCCTAATTGGGTGTCATGAGTTGGGTGGAAGACTTGAAGGCTGGGGCTGGGATTATCTGATGGCTCCGTCACTAGCAGCTAGTGGTCAATGCTGGTGATCAGCTGGGCCCTTGGTTGAAGCTGTTAGCCAGGCCACCTACCCATGGGTCCAGGGCTTCCTCACAACATAATGTCTGGGTTCCTAGGGCAAGAATTCCAAGGCAGAAGGTATATCATCTTCTCAGACTTTGCTTTAGAAGTCGTTCAACATGCCAAGTGTGGTGGCACTTGTCTGTAGTACCAGTACTTCGGAGGCTGAGATGGGAGGATTGCAGGTTTGCAGCCAGCCTCAGGAATTTAGCAAGGCCTTCAGCAACATAGTGAGACTTCGTTTAAAAAAAAAGGCTAGTGGTGTAGCTCAGGGGTAGAATGCCCCTGGGTTCAATCCCCAGTGCATAAATAAATAAATAAATAAATAAATAAATAAATAAATAAATAAATAAATCATGCAACATCTCTTCCATTATATTCTACTCATTAGAAGTAAGTTGCTAATGTAGACCATATATTTAAAGAGAAAGAATTAAACGTCATCATTTGTGGGAAATTATCAGAGTGTGGATGTATTTTAAACCCACCATAGGTACTATGGAAGAAACAATATAATAATAGTAATAAGAAAGCCGGACCTAGTGGCGCACGTTTGTAATCCCAGCATTTGGGAGACTGAAACTGGAGGATCTGGGTTAGAGACCAGCCTCAGCTGCTTAGTGAGGCCCCCCGCAACGTAGTGAGACCCTGTTTCAAAATAAAGAATGAAAAGTAGGGCTGGGGCTGTAGCGTGGAGGTAGAATGCCCTAGGTTCCATCCCCAGTACCGTAATAAGAATACTATCTAACATTTATTGATCACTTAGGTGTCAGATCTGCTTCTAAACATTTTATATAAATTACTTAAATTACTTAGGCCTCCCATAACCATATAAAACAGATGATATTATAATCTATCTGTTATAATAAGAAATTTTCTATTGCATAGTTTGCCTAAAGTGTAACATACTAAAAAATAATGGTCATGGGATTAAAATGCAAGCATCCTAGTTCCAGCAATATTTTCTTACTCATTACTGTGTGTTATACTAGAACTGAGGAGACATGGATTCTAGTCTAAGATATAATTTGGGGAGGAATCTATAATGCTCCAAGTCTTTCCTATGCCCAAACTTCATTGAGGAAAGAAGACCACTATGCTTCACCTGTCCATACCATCCTGTTTGACCAGGGATGGACACTGCCTTGAATAAGACCTCTGTCTATAATAACCCTGAGGTCTGGTGCCAGAGCTCAGTGGAGCTACTGCAGAGTTACTACATGAACCCATCGGATCCTCCCTCTCAGAACTTGAATTTAAGGGGAGGTGGGCAGAAGGCAGGAGACACACAGAAAATAAGTCAGAAAGCCTCCACAGGAAACAGAAGCATTGGTGAGAAGCAGAGATAAGAGTTTGTATGAAGAATAGCAGTGAAAGCAAATGCATAGAGTACTTAGTGCCCATAATAGTGAAGGACCAAAGCAGGCAGGAAAAGGCCCCATCTAGGAGCATCTGCCCTAGTGCAGGAAGCAGACCAAGGAGAAGTTTACTGGAATTGCCCTTAGGTGGCTACAGTGTTTAGCCCTTGATGAGGTTTGGCCATTACAACTAACATCATTCCCCCACCCCATGCATTCTTAAAATAATCCCTCACCCTCTGAGCTGACTGTGAGCTTCTTTCTTCTCTTTATGAATTCAAATATCCTCCACCTACCAGTTGTGCAGCTAATGAGTCATGTGGCTCGGACAGGTCACCTCCCTCATTTACCTCCATTTCCTCAGCAATAGAAGAGGTTTAGATCAATGACTTCCAGCTTGAAACAGGGCCTCACTAAGTAGCTGAGGCTGGCTTTGAACCTGGATCCTCCAGTCTCAGCCTCCCAAGTACTGGGATTACAAGCGTGCGCCACCACGCCCAGTTCTGAGGGGTTTTGGTTGCAGAAAATTTCTCTCCTTTCCTTATTCCCAGCTCTGTCTCCAGCCACAGAGTGATTTAAACCTGAGGCTTTTGTTTCATAAGGACTCTAGGGGCAGTGCCAGTGTGCAAATAAGCAGCAATCTGGCGGACCCCGGCACAGCCTTGCCCAGTTACTGTGGTGCTTTCTGTCAAGGTAGTAGGAGAGTGTGTGTCCTGATCTTGCCTTCTTTCATTTCTCAAGAGACCTTGTTTGCTACAGAGATGAAAATAATCTATGAGACTTTGCAAGCATGCTGATGGGAACCTAGGTAAAATAAGGAAAGGCTGCTGAGTTTGGTGTGGTCAGAGATGGCTGTAACACTGTCCAGGAAAGAAAGCAGGAAGGATGGTTTTACAGATGCTGCCTAAAATTCTGTTTCATCCAAGCAGGATTCACAGTGGAACAAACCAGCATTTCCATTTCAAAGACATGGAAACAACAACTACTACAACAAAAAATAAGACAGGATTTTAGACACACGAGGGCCCACAAGGATTCTGTGTTAACCTCTGTCTTTTCACACTTCATCTACCCCCTCCCTACCTGAGTTTGGGTTTGGAGGAAACTGCAGGCAGGACTCCAGGCGAAGCATTTGTAGACCTGGAAACAGTTCTGGCCCTGAGACCAGCTCATTGTGTGACTATGAGCAAAACCTTCTTGGGGTTCTCAGTCTTCCCACTGTACACTAAAGATGGCATTGTCTGTTTCTGCTTATGCCACTAGAATTCTGTGCCAGTTAATGCAGTATGGGGTGCTATTGTCTCCAGTTTCTCAGTCAATTCCTTGCACTAAGCCAAATATTTAGAGAGGGACACAGGTTAACTCTTTCAGGCTTTCAAGGAATTGTTTTATATATCACCAGTGTATTGAACTAAATAGCATCCTTGAATGGTGCACTTAGAGAGCGTAGAACCAGAAATGGACAGAATGGTATGAATGGTACCCTAGGGGCTTGAAAGAGTTAATGGGCCTGCCTCTGGCAGGGCTGACTGGGTGCCAAGACATGACATTAAGATATAAAAGAGGGATAAGACATCTTTACATGGGGGAAAACTCTAATGTTCCATTAGTAACAACTGGATTGTATTTTCCTTTCCCCTCCCCTCCCCCATCTAGTCCCCCCCACACTCCCATATACACCTTGGTATTATGTTGCTGACTCCGTTGGGAAAATCATCCTGAGCTGAGTGGCTGAAAAGGTGTTTTTAGTTCCTGGGGAAAAGAAAGAAAATACACCTGACTCTGGACGTCCTTTTGTACTCTAAGAGTTCACTGGTTATGGAAATTTTTCTTCCTCTTTTGTTCCATCTATTAACAGAAACCTCTTTACTGACCTGAGGGTCGTGGCTGATTTATTTCAAACCTGGGATCCAATGAAGAAACAGCCTCCTGTGAGGAAACTAAGAAACCTAGAATAACAGGTAGTAAATCTCCACTGAGTGCCAGAAGACAAAATCAAAATTCCTGAGTTTGAAATTCAAGGATCTTCCTATGTGGGGCTGACCTGTTTGCTTCCACTAGAATGGAAGCTTCCTAGGAGAAAAGACTGTCTACATTGGCCATTATGGCATTTTGTGTTTGTCATTTTGACCCTAAGGACGTTGTAAGCCTAAGGGCAGTCTGATGTCCTGGCAAATTTGAGAGATTTTCTGCTAATATGCAAGAACAGCTGTAGCTGCTTTTTCTCTCGTCCCTCTGGGTTTTTTCCCTGGTGTCCTAATTTTTTTGTCCTCACCCTTCTATCAACCCTACTCATAAATGGACTGAGTAAAGATTGCTGTGCAAAATATTTTATTTAAAGTTTCAGTGTTGGCCAAGTATGGTGGTACATGCCTATAATTCCAGTACTTGGGATGCTGAGACAGGAGGATCACAGGTCTGAGGACAGCCTCAACAAGTAGTGAGACATTCAGCAATCTAGCAAGACCATGTTTACAAACAAACAAACAAAGACTGGGAATGTAGCTTGGAGGTAGAAAGCCCCTGGGTTCAAACCCTAGTACCATACACAAAATTTTTTCTTAGTATTGCTATAATTCTTATAAAAATGATCATATTAAAGTTCTCTGGGTTTAAAGACACAAAATTAGTTGTGTACTTCTGTTTATCAGTATAATTTAATATATAGAATAGTGCCTAACATGTAGTTTGCCTTCAATAAATATTTGTAGAATGAGTGAATGGACATTTTATTTCCCATAATCTTACTATTTTTCTTTTTGTTTTTGCAACAGGTAGTGGTCCAGAAGGTAAATAAAAGTGATGTCAGGGTTGTGAATTCCAATTCGTGTATTGTGTTTGTGGTGAGAACTATGATGAATTGAAGAACATGTCACAGGTACAGTGAGAAGTTCTTACCTATTGTTTCACGTGGGAGTATTGGACTAGTTTTGCTAGATATTCATATTTTCAAGAGAAGTTAACTTTTATTTTCAATGAAATCTTTATATTTTCAAATAATGACTCAAATTTTTATAAGCACACCATGCAGTAATACAAGAAATTAAACTAAGTAGACCAAGAAAAGAAAGGTATACCATAGTAATGAATTAGAAGATTCTGTATTATAAAGGTACAAATTCTCTCCAAATTGACCTGTATGTTCAATATGACTCCATTTTTTTTGTATGTGTGAAAATAAATGTACCAATTCTAAAATTTACCTGAAAATACAAATAGTCAAGAATAACCTAGGCAATATTAAAAAAATAACAAAGTTGAAGAAATTACATGCTACCAGATGTCTTAAATGAGTACAAAGATAGATCAGAGTCTTAAAAAATGAAATATAATACTTACTTGATTGATAACATAGGTGATATCGTAGTACAGTGAGTAAAGATAAAATTTTAAAGAAATAATCTCAGAGAACTGGATATTATGATATGGAAAATATAAGTCCTGGTCTCTTCCTTACAAAATATATAAAAATCAATTCCAAATGGGTTGTGTATGTGCTACAAAAAGTAAAGCAATAGTATCTAGGCAAGAGAACATAGATGAATATCTTCATGGCCATGACCAGGTGTAACAAATACTAGCCATAATAAATTAACATAGGACCTTTTGCTAATTAAAAGATACCCCAAAAGAGAGTGAAAGGGTTGTCTATAATAAAATATATATTTTACAAATGATATATGTAAAATATTTAAAAACTTCTACATATAAATAAGAAAACAAACACATGACCCAGTAGAAAAATAGGCTAACAAAGAGGGTAAGTGGCCAGTAAATGTCTGAAACGGTGGTCACCTCAATAATAATTAGAGGAATATACATTAAAAATATGGTATGATATCCTTGGTGGGAGTATAAACAATACAACCATCTTACAAAGTTACAAACTCTTCGACAGTATACACTAAAGTTATGCATGCATCTATTCTATTATCAAGCAATTCCATTCCCATCAGAAAAGTACACATATGTGAAACAAAAGACTGGGTGTACAAGAATGTCCAGAGAAGCTTCATTTATAATAGCTCTAAACTGGTAGACATGCAAATGTCCTTCACAATAGAATATGTAAATCAAATGTGATGTATTTTTATAATGAAATACTATATAGCAACAAGAAGGAACACTTGATTGCCATAGAACACAACACAGATGAGTCCCACAAACACAAAAAATAGACATAAAACAATATATACTACATGATTCTATTTATATATAAAGTTTAGAAACAGACAAAACTAACCCATGGGAACCATGTCAATAGAAGTCTAGGTGATGATTACTTTGGGGGATTACTGACTAGAGAGAGCATGAGGGGGACTCAGAGGTTGCTAGCAGGTGTATTGTTTCTTAATATGTGAGGGGTTACATAAGTATGCTTAAAACTTATAGAAATTCACTGCACTATGCATC
>PVLC010009511.1:20513-53731 GCA_004027655.1 Graphiurus murinus
AAAAAAAAAAAAAAAAAAAAAAAAAAAAAAAAAAAGGAAAGAAAAGGGCTTGGTGTATAGCTTGGAGGTAGAATGCCCCTGAGTTTGATCCCCAGTTCCACACACAAAACAAAACAAAACTACTTGGCAGTTGGGCTTGATGGCATATGCCTATAATCCCAGTCTTTGGAAGGCTGAGACAGGAGGATTTCAGGTTCAAGGTCAACCTCAGCAACTTAATGAGATTCAGCAACCTGGTGAAACACTATTTTAAAACAAAAAATAAAAAGGGATAGGGGTGTAGCTTGGAGGTAGAATATCCCTAGGTTCAATCCCCAGTAACGTGCAAACACACACACACACAGACACTATTTGGGGCAAACAAATGTAATTAGAAATTTTGTAGAGTCTGTGGATATGCAATTTGTGTCATCTGTCCCGGGGCAAATTATGACTTAGTCAATCTGGTGTATTCACCATTCAAATACCTTTGTTAATTCTATCCCTGGCATAATTCTTATGCCTTTTATTTGTGTGGAACTTTCTCACTACCCCTTTCTACCCTTTAACCTTTCAAGACACAGGGGTCTGCACTTCTTTAGCATTTTCAAAAAATCTGTATTGCCCATTTGGATCACCAATTGAATTAAATTCAATTTTGGCTTGAATTTAATTTGGGTTTTTTTAGTATACTGTATGTATATGTGTATGTATGTATGTATGTATGTATGTATGAATTTCCTTATTTATTGTGGTATTGAGTATTGAGCTGAGGGTCATTCTACCTGTGAGCTACACCCCCAGCCTTTTTTAAAGTTTTTGCTTTGAAACAGGATCTTGCTAGGTGGCTGAGAGTCTCCCCAAGTTGCGGAGGCTGGTCTTGAACCTGCGATCCTCATATCTCAGCCTCTCAAGTACTGGGATTAAAGGTAGGTTTTATCTTTTCAGAATATAGTTTCATGGTTCCTAAATTCTAGACTTTCTACATACTTGCAAAATGACAAAAATAAGGACCAAGTAGCTTATATCATAAGGCTAAATGCACCACATCTAAGAGATCTTTATTTTGTAGTGAGTTAATCTTTCTTTACTCTTTCAGTGTTAAGATAAATTTCCCTTTCACCAAATGATCAAATTAATCCATGGAGATAGTATGACTACTAAGGATTTGGGGATTACACTGCTAATGTCCAAATGCCCCAGTGCTGTTGGTATCATTGTCTTTTGTGGGTCTCAATTTCCTTACCTGAGAAGTAGGAATGATATAGGGCTGATAATAGAATATGTGTATATAAAACATCAGAGGGTGGCTGAAAATTCTAAATGAAATAAAACAGAATCATGATTGACACATAGAGTACAGTCTGTAAATGTTAATCATTCTTATTTGTTTTGCTAGACAAAAGAAAAAGTTGACATCTCTATTTTGTCTGTTCCTCTTATTTTTCTTTCCCTGAAAAGCTACTAGTCCACAAAATCCAAAGAGTCAGATCTGTGCAACTGGATTGTCTGACATCTGAGAGCACGGTTCATGCCTTATATTTCTTTTAAGCATATACTAACATATGAATTGTTGTTCAGCTGTATTGATGAGGTACTTATTTCTTTTTGTAGTCTCAGATTCTTCTAAGTCTATTGGTATACCTCTGTGGCTAAATGCAATATGTCTCCATGGTGAAATGCATAACTTATGTGTATACATACATTTACTAAATATCATTTAGTAAGCATGAATTAAATATCAACCATCTCAAAATTTAAACCTTCCATTGTAAATTCTGCCTCTTTTCATGATTTTTCATCAACAAAAGAGTAATTCTATAAGAATAAAAACAAAAATGCAAACTGGGGACAAAATCCCCCCTGAGGCTCAGACAATCTGCTGTCTTTGGGTATAATTCACTTAGGGATAAGAAGATCTTAGGAAAATGCACAGTACAGGATAGACATCAAACACTTAGCAAATACTCTGGTTGAGTTTAATTAGCAGTGATTTTTATGATGCTAAAGTGATTATTTTTTTAAACATCTCTGTCACTGACAATTGGCTGGTGCGAAGGAAGCATTAGTAACTCTCTGAAAGCTTCATGCACCACAGCAGAAGCTAAGAAAGGTGTTTCATCAACCTTTAAAAGGCGCTGAATAAAATTCCAGGATATGGGAGTGGGAGAAAGAACAAAGGAATTTGAGTTGTAAGTGTAGAATATCTTTGGAGTGAAGGAGGACATTTCCTTTCTCTTTTCCATCCTTATAATCTTCAGTTAAACACACACACACACACACACACACACACACACACACGCCTGCTTTCTATATACAACCTTTATCTGAGATTCCCTTGGGCTACATTTTTTTCCAGGCTAAAATAAAGGGGTAACCCTAATTTCTTTGACAGACTCCAATTGAAGTCACTATGTTAACCATAGTAGGACTTCATAGGCAGATTAGAAATTTACTAGGAATAATCAAAGGACAGAATCTTGAGGTTAATTCTTACTTGATTCACAGAACCTTTTCTTTTAAAATTTCCACATGAAATTTATGTTGTATGATGGTGAGACGGCAGTGTGGGAGAAATCAGGACTCTCTTGGAGATTTTATTAGGATGGCAGCGAGGCACAGGTGCATAGTATAATTATTCCATCTACACTCAATTTCATTGCCAAGTGGGGCCAGTTGGTGTTTCTAAGGATTCCACTTGACTGACAGATTGCAGAAACTTGAGCACTGAGGCATGACTGCTCGTGTTTCTAAAAATGTGAAGAAAGCCCTCGAGTTCAAGGGGAGTGGTTAAACTAATATTACTAGGAAGGTGCAGACCTCTTCTAATAAAATTACTGTTCAAGTTCCCAGTTTATCCTTCGACCTCAGAATCTGTGCCCTGTCCTCTAATCGTTATCCTTCTATCAATAGTCCACACCTACATTTGTATCTTTAAGACAAGATGAAAAAGCCAATTTTGGCCACTTTGGCAGTCGTTGATTAGTAAAAGCTGCTTTTCAGGAAGAGGAAATAACACTGCTTCATACTAGAATTATCCCAGTTTATATAGTGCATACATATGGGTATAATATGTGCATTTTGATCAAAAGCATCATTGTTTGTGCTTTCTGCCCTCCCTTTTTTCTTTATGAGTTGGGGTGGGAGATGACTGTGGTGGCATACAACTGTGATCTCAGTACCCAGAAAGCTGAGATGAGAAGATCATAGGTTTGAGGCTAGCCTCACGTATTTAGAAAGTCTCCCAGCAACCTAGCGAGATCCTGCTTTCTTTCTTTCTTTTTTTCTTTTTTTTTTTTTTTTGCAATATTGGAGTTTGAACTCAGGGACATTCTACCTCCAAGCTACATCCCCAGCCCTATTTTTTATTCTTTATTGTGAAACAGGGTCTCACTAAGTTGTGGAGGGCCTCATTAAGTAGCTGAGGTTTACTGTGAACCTGAGATCCTCCTGTCTCAGCCTTCCAAGTACTGGGATTACAAGCATGTGCCATCACGCCCAGCAAGACCCTTTTTCAAAACAAAGAATAAAAAGAACTGGGAGTATCTTGGGATGGGAGGTAATCCTCCCTGTCTCTGGTGATGGTCTGAGATAGTCTATGTCTTTTCTGTTCAGGAAGGTAAGAGACAGTCCTCCAGTCATTTCAAATTACAGTCACAGTCTTAATTCCATCTTGACACTGTCCAGTCCTATGCCGGTTCAAAACTCCAAATATAACTAAATGACAAATCTTTCTTGCCTAGCTGGTTCCTGTTCCAGTCTAAAGCCTGCAGTAGGAGAGGAGGCAAGTTTGTCTCTTCTTCCTCTTCCCTCCCTGCTCATCTCTTTCCTAGGATCAAATGCAGGGGAGGGAGGAAGGAGACATAAAAGGATAGGACCACTGTCACTTGGCTAGGCAGCTTTGGCTCTCCAAGCTCTGACAGATGGTTAAAGACGGCCACCCTTAGAAATCTTGGCTGCAGGGACGTGGGACAAAAATGGACTCTGGTGCATGACAGTTTCAAGGCTCTTCTTTTGCTGCTCTCTTCCATGGAGGTAGTTCATTTTGCCTCCATGGATGCGTCTGTAATCCAGGTGGTCCTTGCTCAGACCTTGGCTATCTGGGGTATGCACCCAGATTTGTTCTACTAATGTTACTTCACACCTTCATGTGGTCCAACTCAACAGGACAATAACAGAGGCCATCCTCTCTCTCTCTCTCTCTCTCTCTCTCTCTCTCTCTCTCTCTCTCTCTCTCCAAACAGGAACTGAAGGAGAGGCTGCTTCCCAGCTTCATACCTACACCAGTCTTTATCAATAAAGCAGAGAGTCGTGTCCCATTTTTCAATGCTCCGAGAATAGGAGGATTTATGATTTGAATTGGATTTAGTTTTTATTCAACTGAAGGATGTAGTTCTTCCTTTAAATGAACCTGTAAAGGACTTCCTACCATGCTTTTGTATTTATCATATATGCATGTCTATAAGTTATTATTGTTCATTCAGATCCAGAAGGTACTTACTTTTTGAGTGAACGATTTCTGTCTGGTTGTCAAGTTAGTGGTCCTTAAATAATGGTGTCTTACAAGTCACATTGATAAGCAGTTTACAACATAGATTTTTTTTTTAACAATCATCTTCCCTCTGATTTAGGCTCCTGTTTCCACACTGATCTTATGGATGTCAAGAATGCTGACAGTGTATTGATCTTCTGCGGATTGTGTGATTTTTATCCTTAACCAGTTGCTATTTTAGATCTGTCTTGGGTCTGAATGCAATAGTCAGTACCTTTGAGCATTACGATCTGTGTTTAATTTTTTAGCTTCCTAAATTTTAAATATTCTTTTGGCACTAGATCAGAAAAAAGGTGTAGAATTTCTGGAGTACTGAGAAATAGTTGGTTTTTTTGTTTGTTTGTTTGTTTTTTGTTTTGTTTTGTTTTTGCAGTACTAGGGATTGAACTCAGGGGCATTTTACCTCCAAGCTACACTCCCAGTCCTATTTTTTATTCTTCATTTTGAAACAGGGTCTCACTAAGTTGCAGAGTGCCTCACTAAGTATCTGAGACTGGCCGTAAACTCGGATCCTCCTGTCTCAGCCTCCCAGGTACTGGGATTACAAGTGTATGCCACCACACCCAGTGAAATAGTTGTATTTGTATTGTGTATGTTGAAATTGTTTGGGCTACAGCTTTGAAACTTCAGGAACTCTTGATGTCAGATATTAACAGTAAACAAAATGCAAGCTTGTTTTTTTCTGGGACACTGTGATTATTACATGCTTAAATTAACTTGATAAATGTGACAGTATAAGTTGCTTATATGATATGACTATGGACACATATGCATATCTTATTATTATAAATGAAAAACCATGGCACTATAAGAGATCAACATTATCTGGCTAATGTATTCCATAGATTGTAGAGGTATGAAGTTTTCATTAACTGCTCACATTTATGATTCAGTTGGTGCTGAGAGGTTTTAGTTTCTGACCTAGATACTTCAAGTAGCTTGCTTCTGGGAAAAATAATAGGTAGATAGACAACAACAAAAGCCCATGCCCTAATTAAAATCCCAAAACAGTTTCATTTTCGTATCTATTGTCTTGAAATTGTATCAGTAGGTTAACAAAAATAGTTTTCTGGGTTAAATCCGAATTTAATAGCACTGTTAGGAGATTTCTGGTATAAGAGTATTGCCTTTCACGTCAACCAAAATACATTAGATTCCATTACAACCCTAATAAATTGGGAACTAAAGGTTTCAGTCTCTGAACAGAGTGACATTCTAGAAGCACAGTTCAATAGTCAGCCTTGTTTCCTCCCTAAATTAAGATGGAAATCTGTCCTTTACTTGGTTCTCTCAAGGAACATTAAGGGGGATTCACATGCTAACCATTACATCCTTTCTCCAAATCTTTTATACTTTTCTTAGTTGGAACCAAGTGTCTTCTGCCTCACTTCCAGCCACCTGAACCCTCTCTGTCTGCAGCCGTATGGCTATAACTGTTGTCCCTCTTTCTCTCACACTCCCTATGAGTCACTGTCCCTCTTTCATTCTGTTCTTTTCCTCCTCATATCAGTCTGAGAGATAGCAAGGGAGAGGATGCATGGGTTTTGTGATTACGGAGTGGTGGCTTTGGGGAGATTCGGAAATGTTTCCACTTTAATCATTTTTATCTTGTTGTACACAGCACTAAACAGTTTTAAACATGGATTTCTCCAGTGTTATTGATAAAAACACAAGGTAATTGGTAAGGTAATTGGTATGTAACTGCTTATAACTGAATTTTTTGGAGGGGACAGAGTTAGGCATTATTACTGACAAGGTATTGCTCTAGGAAGTGATGTCAGTACTGTCATACTCCTTGTTCTGTGCCTATGGGGGTAATAATGTCTTTTGGGCTTTGTGTCTCTTCTTTCCTCCTCCCTATTCCCTCCTCCTCCTCCTCCCCACCCCTCCCCCTCCCTCCCTTCCCCTTCCTTCCTTCCTTCCTTCCTTCCTTCCTTCCTTCCTTCCTTCCTTCCTTCCTTCCTTCCTTCCTTCCTTCTTGTGTGTAGTACTGATAATTGAACCCAGGGGCATTCTACCTCTGAGCTACATCCCCAGTCCTTTTTATTTTTTGTTTTGAAACAAGGTCTTACTAGGGTGTTGAGAGTCTTGCTAAGTTCCTGAGGTTATTCTCAAACCTGTGATCCTCCTGTCTCAGCCTCCTAAATACTGGAATTACAGGCATGTGCTACCATTTCTAGTTGTGTCTCCATATATTTTAAAACTTCACGAATGGTGCTGGGCATGGTCACACATGCCCATAGTCCAAACACTTAGGAGATCAAATCAGGAAGATCACAGGTTCAAGGCCTTGTGCAGTAAATTAGCAAGACCTTATTTCAAAATAAAAAATAAAGTAAGTCTGGTGAACCAGGTGTGGTGGTGCCAGCCTGTAATCCTAGTACCTGGGAGGCTGACACAGGAAGATTAAAGGTTTGAGGCTAGCCTCAGAAACTTAATGAGGCCCCCAGCAACTTAGCAAGATCCTGTTTCAAAAATAAATAAATCACATAGGGCCTGGGTGTAGCTCAGAGGTAGAAGCCTCTGGATTCAATTCCAAGAGAGAGAGAGAGAGAGAGAGAGAGAGAGAGAGAGAGAAAGAGAATATGAGAATGTTGACAGAAGGATTTATCACTGCTTAGGGTGGTGCTCAGCCTTCAAATTGCTCCACAATCTGGCACCAGTTTTAGTTTCCTGCTTTGTTCTAGCCATGTTCCACATCTCCAGTACATTATTTATATCTCTATTAATAGAGAAAACTGCCTTGGATGATGGATATTCATGTGCACACACTGTCTGCCTTATTGGAGGAAAAGCTGTGTAGTGCTTTATACACAGCTCAGGCTGAATAAATGATGTTGGGTTGACTTGAACTGCTCACTGGTTACAAACTCACATTTTAGCCAATCTACACTATGACTTTGTCTGATGGATGGTGTCAGGGACCCTATAGAGGCCAGCTGTGGTTGCAGGGGAGGTTTTAGTGGTAAGATCCCCAGTGAGAAGAAAGCACATTGACTCATCACCTGGAGGAAAGCAAACAGTGGCTTTATTTTACAGACCCATCCCTTACATAGTTCCAGGCAAAATGGCGCACATCCATGCCAGTAGAACGCGTGCATGCATTTTGTGTATTACCTACTCATGGTTACATAACTATATATACATCTGCAGCTGTGCAGGGTCATGTCTTCACCACTGGCCTGTCCTCCTCTGGACCCCCACACTCCACCCTCTGCAGGTGGTGGTGCATGACTTGACCTAGAGAGCATTGCATTGGACCCAAAGACCATAACAGCAATAGCGGGTACAACAGGTGTCTATTAGTCCTCTAGCCACACAGGCAAGGACAATCAATACCCATCTCCAGGAGGAGCCTAGTGAGTTCTACCAGGTTGTAAGCAGGTCCTCCTGTAAGACCTGAATAGCCTGTACCTCCGCATCCATCTCTGCTAAGGCTTGCTGTACTTGCTGCCGATGGTCTGGAATGTATACACAGCACTCTACATGAAGAAAAGCACACGTTCCACCCTGGGCAGCAGTGGGCATATCTAACACCATTCCATTCTGCAAAACCACCTTTTGCATCTGGGTGGTCTAGGCAATTAAAAGGGAAAGAGCCTGATGGGACGTATTTAAAGTTTCAGCAATGTGTTGGGCTAAGGCTCGTACCTGTATCTCTACATCGATAGTACCATCCCCTGCAACAAACAAATTCTTGGGGGCAACCATCCAGTGTTTTGATTGGTCACAGACCAGTCAACCTATTCTATACAAAAATGTATTATGCTTACAAGCTCTACATGTTCCCCCATTACTCAGCCCACCTGTTTTCTATAGTATATCTCAGCAAGGGGGGCATTATTACAGTTGGTGCAACAAGTCCTCTATTGTGTGGAATTGCTCATCCTATTTTGGACTGCTGTGGTTCCAGGTTTGTAAGGTTGCCTGCAGTAGCGGGGGCAATTCGCCGTGGGAGACTTTTGGCTGCTTCCACTGGCAGCTCAGTTCTGACCCAGCAATTGAGGTGTTGTGCAGCCTTGAAAAGGTGTGTGCCCAGGAAAGCAGGCTATTTCCTGCTATTAACCTGGATGGTAGGACAGGGCAGAGAGAAAGACCATCATAGGTAAGTCCTTCCCTTCCAGGAGGATGCTTGTCTTGCACAAGAACAGTAGCTGGAATGATGGTCATTCCAGGGCAATGGTACCACACCAAAGCACTTTAGGTAGGAGGTAAGGGATTAGGAACATCCTCTGCAGAATACAGTGGAATAGGCCATAGTTTAATGACCTATTATTTCAAAATCATGCCTTCTGCTTGTGAGGGAAGCATGACCTATACTGGATAGGGTCAGGCAGCTATCCAAGGCTCCATTTGTAATTGGGCCTTCTGTTCCAGCCCCCTGGCTCCAGGAGTACAATCCATGGCCCCTGAGATACCTGCACATGCTGTGGCTACTCCAGACATCTTGACACCCCGGGTTAAAGGGTTTAGGTGCAGGGAGTAAGAGGGCTTCTCCTCTCACCTCTGATTGCAGATGGGGTTCCTCCAAGCTTATTATTACCTGCAAAGTATGGGGCATTCTTGCCATTACCTTATCTAAGGGGCCTGCTCAGTGCAGTAAGGTTGTTCATTTAAAAGCCACATTGCCAAGCCAGGTGTGATAGTGTACGTTTGTAATCCCAGTACTTGGGAGGCTGAGACAGGAGGATTGCAGGTTCAAGGACAACCTCAGCAATGTAGTGAGACTCTCAGCAAACCAGTGAGACTCTGTTTCAAAAAAAAAAAAAAAATAGGGCGGGGGGTGTAGCTCAGAGGTAGAATGCCTCTGAGTTCAATCCCCAGTACTTTTAAAAGCTGTATTGCAAACCAGGAGTGGTGGCGCAAGCTTGTAATCCTAATACTTGGGAGACTGAGACGGGAGGATCTGGGTTCGTGGCCAGCCTCAGCTACTTAGTGAGGCCCTCCACAATTTAGTGAGACCCTGTTTCAAAAAGTGAATAAACAATAGGGCTGAGGGTGTAGCTCGGAGGTAGAATGCCCCTGGGTTCAATGCCCAGTAGCACACACTAAATAAATAAATAAATAAATAAGTAAAAAGTAAAAGCCTCATTGCCATGGACACTTGTGCCCATCACCTCTTCCAATGGGGGGGAGGAGGGAGCAAGGCTTGCAGCTTCTCTTTTAGAAGTTTGTTAAAGCATTCAATCATTCCGGCTGCTTGGAGCCAGTAGGGAACATACAATGTGTATCACTGTCCTTAGCCCAGGTCTGTATCTGTTGGCTTATAAAATGAGTACCTCTGTCACTTGCCATTACTAAGGACTCACCATAGGCCACTGACAACTGTTTAAGTGCAGCTATAATATGTTGTTGGTCAGCCTGTGCTACAGGATAGGCAAAATCCAAATTTGTAGCCATATCCACCGCTGTCAGAATATACCAGAGCCTCTGATCCATTGACAATGGGCCAATATAGTCAACCTGTCATTCCTGTAAGGGTTGAGTACCTCAGGGAACCTATCTCATGGTTGTAGGAACCCTACATCTCGGTGGGTGGTGTGCTGCACACCAAAGTCACTGCTGTATAGCATCTTTGTGGTTGAGCACAGATAAGAGGGAATTCCCACCGCTGGGCTACGAGCCCCATAGTGCAGGTGACTACATGTCCTAACTTCTCATGTAGCCATGGTACTACCCAGAAGGGTTCAGGCAGTAGTTGGAGAGCCCAAACTTTTGATAAAGCATTGACAGCATTATTACCAGGGGCCTGAGGCCCAATTTTCATAGATCCTCCTACATATCCTTGCCCCACAATGGACAGTGGCCAATTGACCAGTCTTGTGCCACCCTTTGAGCCAGCGACAAGGTTAGCCCTCAGTAGACTTCCCAGCTGTGTGTACAGACACATAAGGGCCCAGTCTCTTTCATGAGAACTAACCAGACTGCCCAGAGCTTGGACCATTGGCTAGAGTGTCCAGCATCAGTCTCATATCCAAACATTTCTGTGGTAGACTATAAGGCCATAGTCACCCATGTAGGTGGCTGCCAATGACAGGAGCCATCAGTATACCATGCTTCCACAGGTATAGGGGTTCTCCCTTCCTCACAGGGACTTGAGGCATCTCCCACTTCCATGGGTGTACCATGCAAGTATTGGGACTTTTCCTTCCTCATAGGGACTTGGGGCATCTCCTACTTCTGTGGGTTCCAAGGGGGTGGTCACTTGGAACTGTACTGGCTCCAGCAAAGTATGTATGTTCAGACAAAGGGCTACTAGAAAATTATGCATGTTGCTCTAAGTATGTACCCCACTTTGTCTGGGTAGGCATTTGAGCTATCCCTGCCTGGAAGGTCCAAGTCCAGGACCTCAGCCAACCTTCAATAAGGTAGGTGGTCTGCACCATCACTGACTCAGTACCTGTAATGGGTTCACAAGCTAAGAGGACAGTATATATGGCCACTAACTTTTTTCAATGAGAGAGCAGTGTGCTTCTGCTCTTCTCAGAGCTATGACCAAAATCTAATTGGACTATTCCTATCACGTTGTTTCTGCCATATCCCTCATCCCAAACCTGCATCATTCACTTGGACTGTTAGTGGGAAAGGAAGGGCAGGATTTACTACCTGCAAAGGTTATGCCTGCACCACTGCCCTCTTGGTGGCTGCAAATGCAGTTTCCATTTCAGAAGTCTAATCCCAATTTGCCTCCTTATGGAGAAGTTGGTGTAAGGGATGCATAACATAACTAGATAGTGTGTAAATGTTCAGCAAAACCCCCAAAGACTTAGATACATCTGGAACTGTTTGTTCCTGGTCTATCACTGCTTTGAATATCACCCTTTTGACCCTTTCTGGTCTATTTTTGCTTCAGGTATCACCTTTGTCTTACCTGACCAAATAATCTGCCTGAATACCTAAGTCCCTGAGCTTTGTCTTCACTGACTGTCCATCTCCATTTCTGGAGAGTGGCTCCAAGGCTGTAGGCAGCTCTTTCTAACTCTGTAAGAGAATCAGAAGTTAGATAAACATCATCAGTAGTGGCACAACCATATAGCCTAAAGCTTTTGCCAAGAGGCTAAATCCTGTACCACCAGACGATGACACAAGGTAGGCCTATACAAATTTCCCTAGGGCAATACGAAAAAGGCCCATTGGCACCCTTCCCAGGTAAAAGCAAATTATTCTTGACTTTCCAATGGAGAAAAAGACATTTGTTAAGTCTACAACAGAATGGAACTGTCCCAGTTCATGTGACAGGTGATCCATTCATTCTGAAAGGCTGAGTACTGCTGCATGCAAGGGCAGTGTCACTTTATTTAGATCCTGATAGTCCATTGTCATGTGCCAGGAACCATCACATTTTCATACTGGCCACATGGGAGAGTTGAATGGGCTATGAATCAAGCAAATTACACTCACTTCTTCTAGATTCAGTATCATTTGTCCAATTTCCCTCATGCCCCCCTTGTAACCTGCCCTGCTGCATATTTATAATCATCATGTCTCGGGGGAGTTCCAAGGGAACATGATGAGGATATCCTCTAGTAATAGTCTTTATCACGCACACTTGTAGCCAGAATTCTCCAATAGTGGTCTGTACAGTCAACCCCTGTAACACATCCACCCCTAGTATATACTCAGCTATGTGGGATATATACACATCATATTGCATTGCTGAAAAGGAAGGTGCTATCTGCTCCTGTATTCAATTAGTGCCAAGATGCACAACACACTGTGAGGGAACCAGTAAATAATCAATTTTACCCACAGCTTCAGGTCAGCCAGTTCTCCCACTAACTGGGTATCCCAGCCAAGTTCTAATGCAGCTGACTACTGCCACTGCAACAGTCCACAGCATGTGCCATCCACTGGTATCTTGACTTGCTCTGTGGTATGGTCTGGGGCTGCCGCACCATCCCCACACCTTCCTCCCTCAACTGTATCCACGCCTCCACCGATATAGTGAGACATTTCACCCAGGTCGCAGAGCTACTGAGGCATGCTAGAATATGCTGCTTTAGCACTTTTAAAGTCTCCCACACTTCTTCTAGCTGGGGACATACATAGAGGTAAATACGCCTCAGATTCTTTATGCTGAGAAAAACCAGAGTAGTTGTATAGCCCTGTAATCACAGATACTCGGCGGCTGAAGCAGGTGGATAGCAAGTCCATAGCCAGCATGGACAACTTAATGAAACTCTGTCTCAAAAGAAAAAGTTAAAAGTGCTGGGAGTGTAGCTCAGTGGTAAAATGTTTTCCTACCATAGTCAAGGCCCTGCATTCAATTTCCAGTCCCATTAAACACACACATACAAAACAAAACAAACAAACAAAACCTTACATACACACATCAGAATGATCATTCAATTATAAACTCCATAACATTAACAAAACCTGGTGTTTTGCCTAGCTGTGGAAAAAGAGGAACTGTAGACCACATATTGGTGAAATAAAAGAAATGAGGCAAAAGAGGACAAGCAAGGAAGAAAAGGGTACTATAGCTTCACAACAAATACCTAGATGATCACCCTCACCTCTACTCCCCATGCCTGTTTTCCTCCAAGCCTTAATTCTTAAAGGTCCAGTAAATCTTAGGGAATTCTAAGTCCTATTAATTGGTACCTATATATCTTGTTAGCTCACAAATGTATTTTAGACTGATCAAAAGAAACCTAGAGAAAGATATCCCAGTGACATGGGTACAGTGCTATCCACCAACCAGATAATGTCAGCCTGGAGATTCTGAAAAGAACCAAACCACCGTTGCCTGCCCTGCAGACTGATGCCACCCCACATACCTCTGATGCTCACCATTTGCTCACCATTTACAAAGTTTTCTGTAAAAGTAGAGCTCCTCCAGAGGTGTGTCTCCATCTGTCTCTGTCTCTCTTTTCCTTTCTGCCTGTCTTTCCCTTGGTCTCTCGGCTGGTTTCTCTCTCTCGGAGATGGCCTGCATTTTTTATTGAATGTCTATGTCTGTTTCTTCTAAATAAACCTGCTTGTATCTTTACTCTTTGTCTTGGAAATTCTTTTCCAAACCGCATTCATGCCACAACAAAAAGTACTGCTGAGTCTTCAGTGCAAAGCTTTCTGGGCTCTGAGCAGGATAACACTCTAGCTGATGAACACCAACAGACTGAAACATTTCTTGGGTGGGCTATTGGCTTTTCCATTCTGCTGGCCCAACTTCTTTATAGTTTGGCCTTACCTCCTTGACCCAATTTCTACATCTTGAAATATTCTCCAATGGCTGTTTAAACTGTATTCCCTGAACTGACACTGGCTGAACTTCCGTTCAATCTTTTTTGTGGTGATGGAAACTGAACCCAGGAGCATTCTACCTCTGAGCTACACTCCCCAGCTCAATTTTGTTCTTTGTTTTGAAACAGGGTCTTGCTATGTTGCTGAGAGTCTCTCTTCTTGCTGAGGCTATCCTTGAACCTGCAATTTTCCTGTGTCAGCCTTCCCAAGTACTGGAATTACAGGCATGAGCCACCATTCAATCTTGATAGAAACGCTGACCTGTATGGTGCCATTTGCATACAATCTATTTTATAGAAACACACAAAAATGAAATGAGAAGGAACTATATGGTGGTATTAGTAATGAGAAGAGGGTAAAGAATAGTAGAAATAGCAATAGTAGTACATTGGTTAGTGATAGTAAAATGTAATAGAAGTCACACTGCTGTGGGCTGATTGTGCCCTTCCAGAGAATATCACTTAGAATATTCCTTAGAGTATTCCTTAGCATATGACTGTATTTGTAGATGAGGCCTTTAAGAAAGTGATTAAATTAAAATTAGTCTGTTAATGTGGCCGTAATCCAAGCTGACTGGTATCCTCTGTGGAAATACACACCAGAGATGCCTGTGCAAAGAAGAAAGGTTGTGTGTGATGGTTCATTGTAAGTGTTAATTTGACTGGGTCATGGTGCCTAGAAATTTGGTCAAACATTTTTCTGGGCCTTTCTGCGAGGGTGTTTCGGATGAGATCCACATTGAAATCGACAGAGTAAAGCTGATTGTCTTCTATAATGTGGGTGGGCTGAATGAAATTCTGAGCTGGGCATGGTGGCACCTGTGATTCCAGTACTTGGGAAGCTGAGACACAAGAATGCAGGTTCAAAGCCAGCCTTTTTACTTTGAAACAGCAAGACTCCATTTCAAAGTAAAAATAAAAAGGACTAGGGGGTGTAGCTCAGAGATAGAATGCTTCTGGGTTTAATTTCCAGTCCAAAAAAAAAAAAAAAGAATTCTGCTAACCAACTGCCTTTGGACTTTATGTATAATATTGGCACTTCTTGGTTTCACATCAGATTCAAGAAGCAACTTTCTGGTTCTATAGTAGTTTCAAGTGGTAACTCCCTGTCTACAGAAAACTGAAGCTGCACTTCCTATCTGTAGCTGACTTCAGCAGCAACTTCCTGGCTTCAGCTGGCTGGAGCTACAGCTCTTTCCTGAGTCTCCATCTGGCTGGTCTCTCCCATCAAGCTTCAAACTTGCCAAGCCTCCACAACTGCATGAACCAACCTCTTAAAATAAACCTTTCTCTACACTCACTCATCCTATGTGTTTTGTTTCTCTGGAGAGCCCTTACTAATAAACCATGTGAGGACCCAGTGAGAAGGCCGTCATCTGCCAGCCAAAGAGAGATGAGAAGAAACCAGATCTGCCCACACCTCGACCTCAGATATCCAGTCTCTGAACTGTGAGAAGATGAAGTTCTGTTAAGATACCTCTTCTGTGGTATTTTGTTATGGTGGTTCTAGAAAACTAATATACATATGTGACTGTCTAATAATAGTCACATCTAAAATAATGTAAGAATAGTAAAATAATACCTACTATAATATAGCACTAGTATAATTATACATACTATAACATAGGCAGGTGGCTTATATGCATATAATATAATATAATATATACAATACAATATAATATAGTAGGTAGCATGTAGTAATAGTAGTAGTGTAGTAAGGTACTACTAATGTAGTCAGCTAGTAGAAGTGTGATAAGACAGTAGTAGTAGGTAGTAAGGTAACAGAGGAGAGTATGGTGCTAGTAGTGTCATAAAGTAATAGCATTAGTGTAATAAGTTAGTAGTAGGAAACAGCAGTACTGTAGTAATGTGGTGGTAGGGTGGTGGGAGTGGGAGGAGGAAGGGAGTTACACTGCTGACTCTGAACCTCGCTCTGCACTAAGTGCTGCACAGAGTTAGGCTGAATTCTTGCAGTACTGCAGTAGGGCCTTTCTATTGGATGATACCTCAAAGAGAGTGCTTTCATTTCCATGTCTATTTTACATATGAAGAAACTAAGGCTCAGGGTGGTTTAGTAATTAGTCCAAGAATATCTAGCTAGCAAGTGGCAGAACCAAGTCTAGGACAGAAATCCACACATTCCACAGCTACAAGTCTTTACCATTCTGTTAGCTTAATGCCTTCTTATGGAAAGGGGGAAACTGAGGGTCAGGGAAGTAGTGTTGCTTATCAATGGTCTCTCAGCTGCGGCAATATTTTTTTGTCTGTGTGTGGTATTGGGGATTGAACTTGAGAGTGTTCTACCTCTATTTTATTTTACCCCTATTTTATTTTTTATTTTGAAACAGGTTCTTGCTAAGTGCTGAGGTTGGTCTTGAACCCACAATCCTCTGTCTCAGCCTCCCAAGTACTGGAATTATAAGCATAGGCCACCAAGCACAGCTCAGCTGTGGCAAATTTAACACTAAAGCATTAAGTTTTATGTTTTCAATTCTGCAAATATCTCAGTGGAACTGACACAAGTACATTAAAACAGGTTGGAAATCATAATCTAGAGCTTATGTATGTTATTATATTAATTAATTAACATTACATTATATTATGTTATGACATAATATTTTATTATAATTTATATTTTATGCTATTTTTAAGGGTTTTTTTTTTTTTTTTTTTTGGTACTGGTGACTTAATCCAGGGGCATTCTACCTTTGGGTTATACTCCCAGCCCTATTTTATTTTTTTATTTTGAAACAATGCCTCATTAAGTTGTTGAGGGCTGGCTTTAAACCTGTGATCCTTCTGTTTCAGCCTTACAAGTGCTGGGATTACAGGTGCATCCCACCACCCCTAGCATATTTAAGTTTTTACAGGTATTGCACATCTGGAACAACGGGACAAAATGGGTTAAATTGGCTTAAATAAGTATCATCTGATTTCATCTCGGATTTTTATTTATTTATTTATTTATTTATTTATTTATTTATTTATTTATTGCGGTACTGGGGATTGAACTCAAGGGCATTCTACCTCCGAGCTATACCCCCAGCCCTATTTTTTAGTCTTTATTTTGAAACAGGGTCTCACTAAGTTGCAGAGTGCCTCACTAGGTAGCTGAGGCTGGCTGCGAACCGGGATCCTCCGGTCTCGGCCTCTCGAATGCTGGGATTACAGGCGTGCGCCATCACGCCCGGCTGGATTTTTATTTTCATAAACTCACCCCCTTAACATTGTACACATGACCTTTGAGATATTATTTCTACCAATAAAATAGTCAAAGCTCTTATGCTGATAGAAATATTAGAACTTAATGCATAGAAATACTGGGTAGAATTTCTTTGTTAAAAACCAAGATGTTAGATGGGTGTGGTGGTATATGCCTATAATCCCAGTACTTGGGAGACTGAGACAGGAGGATGACAGGTTGGCAGCCAGCCTCAGCAATGCAAAGCCCTCTGCAACTTAGTAAGATCCTGTTTCCAAATAAAAAAAAAAATAGGGCTGGGGGAGGGGTGTCTAGCTCAGAAGTAGATTACCCTGTGTTCAATCCCTAGCAACACACACACACACACACACACACACACACACACACACACACACACACCCCAAAACCAAACCAAAACAACAACAACAAAAACCCAGGGTGTTAGGCAGGTGTGGTAGTGCACACCTATAATTCCAGCACTTGGTAGGCTGAGACAGAGGGATTACAGGTTCTAGGACAGCCTCAGCAACTAAGCAAGACCCTGTTTCAAAAATGAAGTAAAAAATAAAATAAAATAAAATGAGGCTGGGGCTGGGGGTGTAGTTCAGAAGTAGAATGTCCCTGGGTTCAATCCCTAGTAACACACACACACACACACACACACACACACACACACACACACACACCAAAACAAAGCAAAAGCAAAAGAAAAAACAAACAAACAAACAAAAAACCAGAATGTTGAGTCTTTTGAGAGGCAGGAAATCTGGGACATATGGCTGAGGGTTATCTGTTCCACATGTTTTGGCTGCTGCTCTTGCTATTGCTGATGAAAAGGAGAGATGAATCGGTTTGGTTTTGGTCAGATTTCATGTTACAAACTGGGATTGCCCTCTTATCATCTTAGAGAAGTAGACTCTACAAGCACCTGCCTATTTTGTCCTAATTTATCCAGGTGAACTGTTTCTTCAGTTTCCTTTACTCTGCACATAATATATGCATTGTCATGTGTATGTATTCAAAAACTTGCACAGAAGCCTTTATTAAAAATACTAAATAACGCATGCCCTAAGAGTTCCTCATCTCTGCTATCTAGGTTAATCAGGTTGAGCTCAAGAGTCCAAAAGGAGAGCCATTTTTCCTGCTCTCTATCTTAGTTGCTATTTCTCTGATGTCCATCATCAATGTGATTAGTAATATGGATTTTTATATGGAGCTCTGATTTTGCATGATGGCTTTTAGAAATTATGTAATTAAATCTGCAATCAATCATTATGGTAGTTATTTAATTAGCTATCCTCTTTTGAAGCTACATGATATCATCTTGGAACTTGGAAATAATGAATTGGCATCAAATATATACTTAAGATTTTGAGCAACATGCATAAAAGTACACAAGTGAATAAATAAATAGAAGGCTCCTAGGAACATACTTTTCATTTGACAGATACACATAGACTTTTCTTCTGCTCTTGAGTAGCTAAGTACCTAATGTGACAGATTCAGACTTTTTCTGCATGTAACCCTAGAGAAAAGTGAGGTAATTCAAGCAGTACACTCTCCACCGTAATTCCACAATGACACAATGATCTTCCTTCTTCCATGCTGTGTGTGTGTGTGTGTGTGTGTGTGTGTGTGTATGTGGTATTGGGGATTGAACCCAAGGGCCTTTTACCTCTTCTGTTGCTGGAACCTTGAACTCTTTCCTTTATTTATTTATTTTTTTTAAATAAAGTATCTACCCAAATATAAGCATAGAAAATTACTGTGTTGTTCAGAAACAATTTAGGATATCTCTTTTTTTTTTCTGAACAAATTAATAAGGAACTGTTTATAGGAGTCATGACATCTGAGATTTTGGTCTAGGTATGGGAGGTTGCATATAGACCAGTGTTACTTTGAAATAGTGAGGTAGGCACCAGCTTGTTTTTGTATTCATACACATATATCTGTCATCTACTTCCAATACAGATACCAAAATCCATGGTTGTTCAAGTTCCTTGAATAGAATGGCATAGTACTTAACTTATATCATCCTTTAGGATTCGTGTGTGTGTGTGGTGTGTGTGTGTGTGTGTGTGTGTGTGTGTGTGTGTGTGTGTGCATGTGTGTGTGGTACTGGGGATGGGACCTAGAGGCATTTTTTTTTTTTTTTTTGCAGTACTGGGGATTGAACCCAGGGGCATTCTACCTCTGAGCTACAACCCTAGCTCTATTTTTTTTTTTTATTCTTAATTTTGAAACAGAGTCTCAGTAACTTGTGGAGGGCCTCATTAAGTACTTGAGGCTGGACTCAAACTGTGATCCTCCTGTCTCAGTTTCCCAAGTACTGGGATTACAAGTGTGTGACACCACACTCTGCTTAATGTTTTTATTTTGAAACAGGGTCTTGCTAGGTTGCTGAGAGCCTCACTCCATTGCTGAGGCTGGCCACAAACCCACGGTCCTCCTGTCTCAGCCTCCCAAGTACTGGGATTCATGAGTGTACTGCCACGCCTGGCCTCCTGTATAATTTTAAAAATTTTCAGATGACTTATAACACCTAATACAAAATAAATGTTATGGAAATACTTGTTATACTATACTGTTTAGGAAACAATTACAAAAAAAATCTGTACATGTTCAGTATTGACACAATCTTAAAAAAAAATACTTTCAATCTACGTTTGGTTGATTCTCTGGATACAGAACTCCCGAGAGCTAACTGTATCTGAGAAAGTGTCACATTTTCCCAAACATGAGATTATGAGTAAAAAGCCAGTTGCCCATGACCAGTGGTCGCTTTGCATGGATAGATGTCCAAAGGAGACCTTGTGGGGTCTGTCGGTAGGAGAGGGGAGAGGGTGAGATGGAGGAGGTGGGAAGCACTCTTTTGTCCTGTGTTCCCAAGTGTGAGTGGTGGAGGAAGAAGTAGGGTGGCTTGAATTCTGTGGATAAGGATCAATCCAGGATTGGAACATTAAAAAAAAAAAAAAAAAAAAGCAGAGAGAGGCCAAGGTGTGTGTGTGTGTGTGTGTGTGTGTGTGTGTGTGTGTGTGTGTGTGTGTTACTGGGGATTAAACCCAGGGGCGTTCTACCATGGAGCAGCCCTTTTTAACAGGGTCTCACTAAGTTGCGTAGAGCCTCACTAAATTGTTGAGACTGGCCTTGAACCTGTGATCCTCCTGTCTCAGCCTCCAAGTGCACAGTGTATACCACCATGCCTGCTGAGCCCAAGATCTTAAAAACAAAATTTTATTTTTTTAGAATTTTGAAACAGGGTCTTGCTAAGTTGCTAAGAGTCTCACTAAGTTGCTGAGGCTGGCCTTAAGCCTACGATCCTCCTGCCTCAGCCTCCCAAGGATTAGGATTATAGGTGTGCATCACTGCACCTGGTAAGAACCTAAGATTCTGACAGAGAACCCCCAAAGCCCCCAAAGTTGTGTATATCTATGACTATATCAGGGAAAGAACAAAGGGGTGAAAGAGAAGAACTGTGTGCCTGGGAACTTCCCCCTTCTTTCCCCTGGTGCAGCACCCGTTGCCGGCACCTCTCTAAGTCTTCTATGGACCTCTTTTAAAATGATATCAAATAAGTTATATAATAGCATTGATGTATGTGTTTAATTGGATAGCTAAACATTCATAAACCTGGTCCCCAAGTGATTACTGAGTTAAACACACCAGGCAGTTGTCTTGCAGATGCACTTTGTGTCTCTGCTTGCAAAATCACTCTGGGTTTTGAGTTGTAGACACTTCCCCTTGATGCTGTGCTCAGTCAAAAATTAAACCTTCCTAAAGCAGTTTTTTTTTTTTTTTTTTTTTTTTTTTTTTTTTTTTTTTTTTTTTTTTTTTTTTTTTTTTTTTTTTTTTTTTGTGGTACTGGGGATTGAACTCAGGGGCATTCTACCTCCAATCTACACCCCCAGCCCTATTTTTATTCTTTATTTTGAAACCGGGTCTCCCTAAGTTGCCGAGTGCCTCACTAGGTAGCTGAGGCTGGCCACGAACCTGGATCCTCCAGTCTCAGCCTCCCGAATGCTGGGATTACAAGCATGCGCCACCACGCCCGGCCTAAAGCAGTTTTGATGTGTTAGAAACCTTTAGAACTTCTGCCCGCCCTCTTGCCGCTTGCCTGCTCATTGGGTCCCCATGGCACTCTGCGTGTGTTCATCATATCCTGAATGTATTTTATTAAAGTTATTTATTTACTTATCTATTTCCTACTCTGAACTGAGTTCTTTGAAGGTAGAAACAGTATTATTGTATTCTCTGGTTTTAAGCACAGGGAATGATAGTAACTAATGCTTCATAGATGTTTATTGAGCATAAATTGTCCTAAGTATAATGGAGAGATCTTAAAAATCTAGGAGACTCTATCTATCATTGTGTAATCAACAATTCTCTTCATGTCAGGAATCTCTCCAGCTCAGGAAGTACAACAGAAGAGATTGACATTTTTATGAGCTTGAACCCAAAGAAATCAGATTTCCCATAAAGTATGTTGACTCTTTGGTTCCAGTTCTGATTAAAAGTCAGAGAAGCAGAAATACTGCCAATCTTTTTTTTTTTTTTCTGTATCTAAAATCTGCAGGAAATTAGTAAATATCAAAGGAATTGTTCCTTTGATATCCCTAAAAGTAGAGATTAGTGAATACAAAGAACAGCTTCTATTTTATTCAGCTCCCTTGCTGTGTCATACATTTTTTTTTCTGTGTGTGTACTTATACAGTTTAAATTTTTTAATCTTCTTTCTTCTCATTATTATGTGAAAGGTTTTTTTTGTTTGTTTGTTTGTTTTTTTTGTGGTACTAGGGATTGAACTCAGGGGCATTACACCTCCGAGCTACACCCCCAGCCCTATTTTTTATTCTTTATTTTGAAACCAGGTCTCACTAAGTTGTGGAGTGCTTCACTAGGTAGCTGAGGCTGGCCTCGAACCCGAATCCTCTGATCTCAGCCTCCTGAATGCTGGGATTACAAGTGTGTGCCACCACGCCCGGCTGTGAAAGGTATTTTGATGGTACATTAGTTTGCTAGATCTTCTATAACAAACTACTGCAATGAGGTGATTTCTTAGAAATATATTGTCTCACAAAAGCTAGAAGTTACAAAAGTAAAGGTATTGGTAGGTTTGATTTCTCTTTCTTTTTTTTTTTTTTAATTATTTTGCAGTATTGGGGATTGAACTGAGGAGTACTCTACCACTGAGTCAAATCCCGGTCCTTTCAATTTTTTCTTTTGGAACAGGGTTGCCTCAGTCTCCTGAGTAGTTGGGATCACATGTGTGTGCTAATGCACCCAGGTTGGTTGATTCCTTTTTAAGACTGTGATAAACCAGGAGTAGGTGCGCACGCCTGCAATTCCAGTATTTCGGAAACTGAGACAGGAAGATCACAGCTTCAAGGCCAACCTTAGTAACTTAGTGACACCCTGAGTAAGTTAGTGAGAACCTGCTTCAAAAAACTAAAAAATAATATAAG
The DNA here is from genome assembly GCA_004027655.1 of Graphiurus murinus. Taxonomy (NCBI): domain Eukaryota; kingdom Metazoa; phylum Chordata; class Mammalia; order Rodentia; family Gliridae; genus Graphiurus; species Graphiurus murinus. The sequence continues at coordinate 42,951 of PVLC010009511.1, forward strand.
GCCAGGGGTGTAGCTCAGAGGTAAAACACTCGTGGGTTCAATCCCCAGTACCACAAAGGAAAAAAAAAAAAAAAAAAAAGCAGCTTGTGATAGAAGATACTATTCCAGTCGTTTCTCCTTTCCCTATAAATGGTCATTTTTTTTTCCCAATGTCTCTTCATATTGTTTTACCCCCATGAGTGTCTCTGAGTCTAAATTTTCCCCTTTTTTATAAAGATGCCAATCATATTGGATCAGGGGCCACCCTACTGACCTCACTTTAATTACCTTTGCAAAGACCCTAATCTTCAAATAAAGTCATATTCAGATGATGAGAAGTTAGGACTCCAACATGTGAATTTTGTTGGGATGGGGCATACTGAACCAATAACAGAGATAGTGATTATATTTACTTATTTTATCCATAACTTATCTCATATTGAAGTAGAATCATGACGTAGCTAGAGAAGTAGCTGTCTCCCCAGAGATCCTCGACTTGGAAACAAGCATGACAACTAATGGGACTTTGGGTTATCTCCTTTTGGGGAAATAGTGAGTGAGTCTTCAGCAACAGAGATACATTATATATTCTGGGGGCATTTTAGAAGAAGGCTGAGCCAGTTGACTTCTCTTCCTCAGGATGGTCATTTGTTCATTCCAGTATCAGTAGCCTGCAAAGGTCTGGTAACTCCAGGGGGACCTTGTCCTTGTTGAGTTGGGTTTCCCCACCTGCTTATAAAATTTGCATAGTATTTGACTTTTTTTTTTTTTTTGTAGTCCTGGGGATTGAACCCAGGAGCTATAGTCCCAGTTCTCGCCCCCTTTTGTGGTACTGGGGATGGAATCAGGCGCATTCTACTTCTCATCCTCAATCCCAGCCCTATTTTATTTTTTATTTGGAAACGAGGTCTTCCTAAATTGCTGAGAATCTTGCTAACTTGTTGAGGCTCAATTCAAACCTGTGATCCTCCTTTCTCAGGAGGTCTTTTCAGGATTTGTATACATTGCTCTGATATCTGTATATGTTTATATACTTTGAAATAAAAGAAATTAGTAATAAATAAATTTATTAAATAGGCCTTTTATGTTTTTTGGTTTTTTTTTTTTTTTTTTTTTTTTTTTTTTTTTTTTTTTTGCGGTACTGGGGATTGAACTCAGGGGCATTCTATCTCTGAGATATACCCTCAGACCTATTTTTTATTCTTTATTTTGAAACCGAGTCTCACTAAGTTGTAGAGTGCCTCACTAGGTAGCTGAGGATGGCCGCGAACCCGGATCCTCTGGTCTCAGCCTCCCAAATGTTGGGATTACAAGCATGCGCCACCACACCCGGCTTATGTTTAAGAAGCTTATGGAATACAAAAATGTAAAATCTAAAACTACTCGAGGAATTACCAGCATATTTTCAAGTACCCTTGGGCATTAATGCCATCAATAAAAGTAAGAGTTTTTATTTTGACACAAACTGACAGGTCTTCACATAGAATCTAAGAACCTCTTGGGCTACTCATTCTTCCTACCCTGAATATTAACTGATGACTGAGTTGTAGCTGTGAGACGCGTATGCTATTTCATGTAAGGGTTTATGTGCAATCTTCACAGAGGTTAAAGTGGATACTTATATCCAGGCCAATGTAGCTAAAATCTCTCCATTTTGCCTATCTATCTAAATTATGTTGTATAAGGTGAACACTGAATGTGCTGGAACCATAGTAGGGAGAAAGTCACATGAGAAGGGATTGCAAACAGGCAAAGTAGTGCAGTCAAAGCTCCGCCACTTCGCAGCTAGCTGGCTTCAGAGGTCACTTGGATTCTTGAGGCAGGATTTTCTCCTCTGTGTGAAGGGAACAGTAGCAATTCCTCCTCTGTCTCACTGAGCTGTATGAGTCTCCAATGAGGAAATAATTGTGAGCCCTGTTGTTCTACACCAAAGTGAGTCACTGCAATTACATGATGTCCCAGGTCAGATAATTATACTGGCAGCTTTGCCAAGCTGTTGCTGTTACTTTAAAAGTCTGAGTAGACAAAGACAGCATTTGCATATCTTTTCCTGTAGATGGGTGGGACATAGGAGATAGAGGAGAGAGTCCAAGTCAGAGTATTGGAACTTTATTTATTTATCTACCTATCTATCTATTTATTTATTTATGTATTTATTTATTTACTGTGGTACTGGGGATTGAACCCAGGGGCATTCTACTTCTGAGCTACATCCCCAGCCCTATTTTTTATTTTTTTATTTTGAAACAGAGTCTCATTAGGTTGTGGAGGGCCTCACTAAGTAGCTGAGGCTGGCCGCAAACCCAGATCTTCCTGTCTCTGCCTCCCAGGTACTGGGATTATAAGTGTGTGCCACCACGCCCAGCTGTATTCAAACTTTATAACACACAATAAAATGCAGTGGACCGAAGGACTTGGAAGGGACTGAATACATATTTTTTGTTGTTGTTCTGAAGCTCATTACCTGTTTGTAACAGATTTTCCTAAACTGTTTTTTTTTTTTAATTGCAGAACTGGGGATTGAACCCAGGAGCATTCTATCTCTGAGCTACACCCCCAGCCTTATTTTATTTTTATCTAAAATAGGAGCTCTCTAGGTTGATGAAAGTCTCGCTATTTGCTGAGGCTTTTTGAGAACCCACGATCCTCCTGTCTCAGCCTCCCAAGTACTAGGATTACAAGTATGTGCCACTATGCCTGGCTGATTCCTGACATTTAAAGCCTGATATTTTGAGGAGTGTGTGTGTGTGTGTGTGTGTGTGTGTGTGTGTGTGTGTGTGTATGTGTGTGTGTTTCTGTATTCTTATCTGGGCTAAATCTATGTTTTTGATGATTCATACGCTTTCAACACTTTGGTCTTAATTAAATCACCCACTCTTCATTTTTCTGGCTTTATTAGTAGATAAAATTTTTTTTTTCTGTCCTGTCTCAGTTTCCAAGTTTTTTTTCTACTTGGTTGATTAGTGACTTGATTTTACTTATTTGGCAAGGAAAAGTCAAACATTTCACAACTTTATTGAAAGTTTATCTGAGCAGATATGTTTATATTCTGAATTATAATTTAAATATGGCTTTTTTTTTTTTTACTAACCATGGCTATCTGAGTACTTGACCTTACATAGGAAATACTTATTTTTTCTAGGCAAAACCATAGAATAAGACAGAGGCTTTTTTTTTTTTTTTCCTGGTGCTGGGGATTGAATGCAGAGATAGCCTACCTCCAAGCTATACCCTCAGTCCTTTCTTTTTTTCATTTTGAAATTTCGAAGCAGGGTCTCACTAAGTTGCCAACAGCCTCACTAAGTTGCTGAGGCTGGCTACAAATCTGCAATCCTCGTGTCTCATCCTTCCAAGTTTTACAGGTATGGGTTTACAGGTATGTGCCACTATTCTTTTTTTTTTTTTTTTGCGGTACTGGGGATTGAACTCAGGGGCATTCTACCTCTGAGCTATACCCCCAGCCCTATTTTTTATTCTTTATTTTGAAACCGAGTCTCACTAAGTTGCAGAGTGCCTCACTAGGTAGCTGAGGCTGGCCGAGAACCCGGATCCTCCGGTCTCAGCCTCCCGAATGCTGGGATTACAAGCGTGCGCCACCACGCCCGGCATGTGCCACTATTCTTGGCTGAAAGAGTCTTTTAATACATAGAAAGTGAACCAGTAAAGCTACCCATTTGTTTCTGCTTTTCCTATTGTTCTTTTTTTTTTTTTTTTTTTGGTAAAATAATTTTTTCATGAAAATACTCTTTATAGAATTACCAATTCCCAATAATCTTTTTTAAATATACTTTTTGGGGTGTATTATAATTCTGTATCATAGTGAAGTTCAATGTGATACAAACTTACATGCACACAGCAATAATCTTCACTCAGAAACATTAAAAAGATGAGACTGGCAAATGGATTCTCCCCACCTTGTTGTATTTAGAACTTTAAAAAAGTTCCCCCTGATAACAGTGCATATATTCATACATTTACTTAATATACATGGTCCAATTAACCTGTACAAAAGAAAAATAAGATAACAACATTATTTGAAAATAATTGTATTAATAGTAGGTCCTGATGCACAAACTCAGGGTAAACATTCTAATTGGTCATGTTAGTCTTCTTAAGACTTATTGGAAAGAATCCTCATATTTATTCCTGTGATTCCCTTTCCCTAAGAGGCTGAAAGTCCTAGATCAAAGATGGCAATGAGCCAGACGTGGTGGCACATGCTTGTAATCCCAGTACTTGGGAGGCTGAGACAGGAGGATCCAGGTTCGCGGCCAGCCTCCGCTACTTAGTGAGGCCCTCCGCAACTAAGTGAGACCCTGTTTTAAAATAAAGAATAAAAAAATAAGGCTGGGGGTGTAGCTCAGAGGTAGAATTTTCCTAGGTTCAATCCTCAGTACTGCCAAAAAAAAAAAAAAAAAGATAGCAATGACGTGAAGTCCTATCAGGCTACTGCTATTGCTCTACTTGGTGGATGAGGATTGGTTCTGCAGTCTGAGAGATAGATGCTGTACTGCTACTTCAATAGACTGGTCAGTCTGGGTTCTTAACCAGGCCTTGTGCTAGGCCCCAAGGAACAACATAGTTTTGTCTACATTTTCATGCTTAGTGATCATTCTACAAAATCAACTACTGTGCCGAGGTGCCAAGAACTTCCAGAGCTACTTGTTTGCTAAAACAAGTTCTCTCTCATAAACACTTAAGCACTGGTGTTGGTCCTATGTTACTAGTCCTCAAAGACATCTGCAAGTTTTTACTTTATTTTCTATAATTAGATTTTTTCACTTTGAAAACAGTGTAGGGGGGCCGCTTGGCCAGTGCTTCGCCCCGACGCCACGGTGCGCTCGACAACGGGGGACTCTCCAGCGGGCCCTGGGGAACAAAAGTGGCTCTAAGTCCAGCACATGCACAGTGAAGCAAGTTAAAGGATTTCATATGAAGCACAGAAGCTAGTGCCAAGTAGCAAGGAGTAGTTGGTACACATGTGGTGAGTGGGGCAGCATTTCCTTCTCCCACTGCTGCTGAGATGGCAGAAATTAGTCGAATTCAGTATGAAATGGAATACACCGAAGGTATTAGTCAGCGAATGAGGGTCCTGGAAAAATTAAAAGTAGCACCACCAAATGCTGACCTGGAGCAAGGGTTCCAAGAGAGTGCTCCCAATGCCAGTGTGATCATGCAGGTGCCGAGAGGATCGTTGTAGCAGGAAATAATGAAGACATTTCATTTTCAAGACCAGCAGATCTTGATCCTATTCAGTCATCTCCTTTAAAACCTCTGGCACTAAAAACACCACCTCGTGTACTTAGGCTAAGTGAAAGATCACTAGACTTTATAGATTTAGAAAGACCTCCTCCAACTCCTCAAAATGAAGAAATCTGTGCAGTTGGCAGGCTAAAAAGAGAATGCTCTATGAGTGAAAATGCTGTTCACCAAAATGGACAGCTGGTCAGACAGGACTCCATACCTGTGTTGCATGGTGGGTCTGCTGCCGCCACTTCTACTCCTCATCATGATAACGCCAGGTATAGCATTTCAAATATAGATACAACAATCGAAGGCACATCAGATGACAAGACTGTTGTAGATGCAGCATCGTTAAGATGACAGATAATCAAATGAAACAGACATCTACAACTTCTAGAAGAGGAGAACAAAGAACGTGCTGAAAGAGAAATGGTCATGTATTCAATTACTGTAGCTTTCTGGCTGCTTAATAGCTGACTCTGGTTTAGCTGTTAGAGGTAACTTCAGCACTCAAATATATTGTCTCAACAGCTGGAAATATAAAGGATTTGTAAACTTAAAAAAGAAAACAGTATAGGGCTGGAGCCAGGATCTTTCTGTATCTTGTAGCACCTCCCTTCCAGGAAAACCTCTGCTTATCAGGGAGTGAGGAGATTTATTCAGCTACTGGAACAAAACCGAAGCCTTAAGCTCTCCTCTCAGGGCAATGGATGGGTAATTGTTTCATCTTGTTTTTACCTGGACAGTTGGTGACCCTTTGCTGGTCAAAAAAGATCAAAGAAACAACAAAAACTGCAACCATTTCTATCCCACACAACTGTGATGTAAGGACAAATTTGGAGCAGAAAGATATGCACACCAGCATGATAGGCAGCTGACCTCCTACTGCTCTTGTGTGCCATTCGATCTGACCTATAATATGTCAAAGTATAGCCATACAAAATAAATGATTTAGTAAATTCAGTCATTGTAGATACCCAGACTGTGTGATGAATAATATTTTAGCTACATTTTCTAGGAAATTGCCTCAGTGCTTTTTCCCATTTCATTATCTGAAATGTCTGACTTTTATCCCAAAATAAAGAAGAGTTGTTCTTATATTACAAGACCAGATCATTCAAAGTAGAGAGGTATATAGCCTCTTTCTAACTTGGGAACTGCACAAGGGCTACTATTTCTACTCTGTTGACTTTCAAACTTCAGCAAAATACTTTTATCTTCAACGAAATCTCATTGATGCAACCAGGATTAAAATTAGCTCTTGAATTTAAAACCTCAGTTTATGGAATATGTTGCCTCACAGTCAATATTTACATGTGGTACAGTTACAGAAGGAAATGGCTCAACCCAGAGCCATCCATCAAAAGTACATAAATAAATAAATAAGGAGGTTCCCGTCATAATGATATTATGTCTGTAAAGTTTGCCGAGTAAAAGAAGAGAATTGTGTTTCACTAGGCAGAGAAAAACAAATATATTTGCTCTCATGACTTATCTACCATTTAAGGTTTTAGTGAATGTCTAATTCAAATTCTGGGCTTTTTAACGAACATAATTTCCAGTATTACTCTCTTTTAGCTTTAGAGGAGTGATTGTAGATTTCCTCAAAGATGGGAATGCTAATAATAAAATATTTTATTTTATTTATTAGTATTAGTATTAGTATTATTTTTGTGTGGTGCTAGAGATTGAACCCAGGGGCTTTCTACCTCTGAGCTATACCCTCAGCCCTATTTTAATTTTTATTTTGAAGCAGGGTCTCACTAAGTTGCAGAAGCTGGTTTTGAACTTGGAATCCTCCTGTCTCAGCCTCCCTAATACTGGGATTATAGGCATGTGCCACCATGCCAGCTTCAAAATGTGTGTGTGTGTATGTGTGTGTGTGTGTGTGTGTTACTGGGGATTGACCCCAGAGGCAGAGGCATTCTTCCTTTGAGCTACACTATCAGTCTGATTTTATTTCTTATTTGGAAACAAGGTCTTGCTAAGTTGATGAGAGTCTTACTACTTGCTGAGCTGTCTCAAACCTGTAATCCTCCTCTCTCAGCCTTTCAGCCTTTCAAATACAGGGATTACAGGCATGTGCCACCATGCCCGGCCCAAAATATTTTTTATAATGATAGTTGCCATAATGAGGTGAGTTACCCATGATTCTAGTCTGAGTTTTGGATACTTTGGTGACTTAGAGTCTCTCTGCTGGGACTGTACCTTCATAATTACTGTTTCTAAAAGGATAAGAAACTTCCTGAAAGATAAAATAAATAGATATAGCTCACAGTGGAGGTTCAGATGTACACAGATGGGGTACAGATATTTGATAGATCTGACATCGTGTGTATATGTGTTGGAGGTGGAAGCCCAAGGTGGTACATTTTATGAAGTCCCTGATACAGAATTCACCATAAAGGAAAGTGTTAAGCTGGACAACTCAGGCTCAGGTCTAGGTGAAAGGTTGAAGGGTCCATGAGAGTGAGGTCAAAGTGTGGCAGCTGATACTTGAAATTGGCCATGCTATCCACCCTGTGTATGACTCCAAGGAGAAAGAAAAAGATGTGGTCTCACTGTTTTTGCAACCTGGTATTTTTTTTTTTTTTTTTTTGCATTCTTCCTGCTGCTTCTCAGTATTTCTGAGAGTCCCCAAGGAGAGTGTAGTAATCAGTGCATACCATTCCACCTGTTTCTCTGTCTGAGTATTATGCTGGGAACAATTGTGACCAGAAGCAGTGGAAACCATAATCCTCATAGTTGTGGCTAACAGTGCCACCAATGTAAACATTAGGGTGTGATGACCAGGAATGATATGACCTTCCATAGTGATTCTGATGTAGTAGACAACACAGCGAGGAAGGAACGCTTCAACTGGAATTCCTTGAAGAGCACGTCTAAGTTTAACTGAACATGTGACATAATTTGCACTCACAAGTTAAAGTCAGTAGGCACTTGGGTGGATATTATTTATCATATTTTATTGGTAGTTTTGTGATGGTCTTTGTGGAGTAGGTCTTGATAATCATGACATAGCTCAAATAGAGCTTCAGCTCATGCCTCTATTCCAAATAATGGAATATTTTTATCTTGGCAAAACCAAAAAATTGTCTTGACAAAAAATACCAATAATATGATAAAAACATGGACTCATAAATGGAATATTTTCTTTGATATTCAATACATAAAATATCAAAGGGCTAAGATAATCAGAAAAATTCTAGAAAATAATGATTATATACCATGCAAATAACCACAGGAGAAGTATTCTAAAAAAAAAGTGGGTCAGAGATGGGGAAGTTGTGTCTATTTTTATGGGTGCCTGGTAGTGCTGCCCTTGTTTTTAACTGTGAATCTAAACATGCCATGCTTTACTAAGATGGTTTTTCTCTGCCTACAGTATAAAATCCAAATCCTTTACTATAACTCTCAATGACCTGACTGAAATTCACTTCTCCAACTTAATCCCCTAGCATTCTCCAAAATGCTCCCCAGATTTTTGTCATTCCATCTTTCCTATGAGTCTTTAGATCATCCATGGGAAAAATTACAGGGACTTTCATTCAGTGAATAAAAATCTATCTTATGCTTCTTTGCCTTTACATACATAGTTTTTCCTAACTGAAATGACCGTCTTTACCAAACCCACCTTCAAAACCCAGCTAAGAGAGCCTTGCTCTGTGAAGCTGTCCCAAAACCACTCTCCCAAAAGCTGCTACACACTTTTTTCTTTGTGTTACATAGTTTTACAGTTGTACCATAGGATTAGTATACAAGGATCCTTCTTGACAGAGTTGGTATCTTAGTTATCTTTGTATCTTGGTTCTTAACATAGTTACAGGCATATAGTAGACAATAAATGTTAGGTATTGTATTGATATGATTGAATCCTATGCTGACAAAAGATAATACATGTAAAAGTCATCCCTGTATTTTTTTTGTGTGTGGTATTATTTATTTATTGATACTGAGTACTGAATCCATGGTGCCCTACCACTAAGATACATCCAGGCCCTTTTTACTTTTTGTTTTTAGACAAGGTCTTGCTAAGTTGCCCAAGCTAGTCTTGAACTTGTGATCCTCCTGCCTCAGCCTCCCAAACACTGGGATTATAGATCTGCGCCACCATTCTGGATGTAGATTCTCTATTTCTAAGGCCATTTTTGAAACAGTGGAAATGCAACTTGTCGGTAGAATCAAGTGTTTCAGTATTTGTAGTGATAAAATATAATCTCTTTAACTTTCAGAGCAGTAGAGCTATTTGGTTATTTTTATTTGTATTTATTTTTTGTTTGTGGTATTAGAGACTGAACCCAGGGGCATTCTACCTTTGAGCCAAGTTGTGGAGGGCTTCACCAAGTTGTGGAGGGCCTCACCAAGTTATGGAAGGCTTCACTAAATTGCTGAGGCTGGCTGTGAACCTGTGATCCTCCTTTCTCAGCCTCTCAAGTACTGAGATTATAAGCATGTGTCACCATGCCTGGCTTACAGTAAAACTATCTGAAAGAAAGAATTTAAGGATTTCCACCATAAGAGGAAGAAGATTCAAAGTTGAAGCCAGTTTACTATGACATAGCCCATTCTGGCTTTAGTACATTTTAAAAATACCAAATACAGGAAATAAGGTTAAAAACTATGTTTTTGAAGAAGGCACAATTTGATTTTAATTTAAAGCACTAAATAGCAGAAATAAATGAGAATTTGAAACAAATTAGTGTAGAATAAAAAAATTCATAATTTAAAATGTTTCTGACATAGAGAATATAAACTTATAAAATATGGTTGCATTGATTACCATTTTCACACTGATCAGTTTGAATAATTATGTAGCAATTTTTGTCAATATTATGAACAGATTAAAGCTTCAAAATACATGCTGTACAATGTCTACATATAGTGGACATTCAATAAACATTTAGTTGAATGAAAGCTATTCTCACTGTAATAAATTGCTTTCTTAAGCTGGATACTTTAATATAATATAAACAATTGTTGTAAGGCCTCTGGACCTTTTGGATGATGGACAGTAGTGTGATGAAGATACGTATATTTTCCTAAGAGACTCTTTGCATATCTAATCTTGTTCATATCCATAATTAGATTCCCTTAATACTTCTAGAACTCATTTAGTTCCACATTTGGCTCAACAGATATTTATTGAGCAGTTTCTGTATGAGTTTTATTGTTCTGACATGTGGGTTTCAGTTGCTTAGTATTCGTGTCACTATTTGAAGGCAGAGTTCATGTTTTTTTCAGCTTTCTCCTTCCTTTTTCCTCTGAGTTTATTTAGCAAATGCTAAGATTCTGAATCCCAATTCTATGTCAGCAAATTGCAAGTCACTTTCATTAAAAATACTTACAAAAAGCCGGGCGCGGTGGCGCACGCTTGTAATCCCAGCATTCGGGAGGCTGAGACCGGAGGATCTGGGTTCGCGGCCAGCCTCAGCTACCTAGTGAGGCACTCCGCAACTTAGTGAGACTCGGTTTCAAAATAAAGAATAAAAAATAGGGCTGGGGGTATAGCTCGGAGGTAGAATGCCCCTGAGTTCAATCCCCAGTACTGCAAAAAAAAA